>JBBPFK010000176.1:0-91129 GCA_037975005.1 Platalea minor
AGCAAGAGCTTTTGGTCCTGGCCCCTTTGGGGTGGGAGGAATCCCTGGACGTTCGCACTTGCTCAGCCTTGCTCCCACTTTACAAGGCTGACCTCTGAGATAGTATTGAAGTTTGGGAGGCTCTAGAAAGAGACAGCGCCAGCGTTGGTGGGGCTGTGAATAAGAATGCCTGGCTCTTTGAAGAGCAGCAAGAGCTTTTGTCCTGGCCCCTTTGGGGTGGGAGGAATCCCTGGACGTTCGCAATTGCTGAGCCTCGCTCCCACTTTACAAGGCGGACCTCTGAGATAGTATTGAAGTCTGGGAGGCCCTAGAAAAAGTCAGCGCCAGCGTTGGTGGGGCTGTGAATGGGGATGCCTGGCTACTTGAAGAGCATCAAGGGCTTTTGGTCCTGGCCCCTTTGGGGTGGGAGGAATCCCTGGACGTTCGCACTTGCTGAGCCTAGCTCCTGGCGTACTTGGCAGCCGAGTGAGATACTAGTGGAGTTTGGGAGGCTGTAGAAAGAGACAGCGCCATCGTTTGTGAGGCTGTGAATGGGGTTGTGTGGCTACTTGAAGAGCAGCAAGAGCTTTTGGTCCTGGCCCCTTTGGGGTGGGAGGAATCCCTGGACGTTCGCACTTGCTGTGCCTGCCTCTGGCTCTAATTAGGGGCCTGAGCAGACAGTACTGCATTTTGGGAGGCTTTAGAAAGAGACAGCGCCACCATTGGTGGGGCTGTGAATAAGAATGCCTGGCTACTTGAAAAGACGCAAGAGCTTTTGGTCCTGGCCCCTTTGGGGTGGGAGGAATCCCTGGACGTTCGCACTTGCTGAGCCTGGCGCCAGGTGTACTCGGCTGCCCATGCAGGTAGTAGAGGAGTTTGGGAGGCTCTAGAAAGAGACAGCGCCAGCGTTGGTGGGGCTGTGAATGGGGATGCCTGGCTCCCTGAAGAGCAGCAAGAGCTTTTGGTCCTGGCCCCTTTGGGGTGGGAGGAATCCCTGGACGTTCGCACTTGCTGAGCCTAGCTCCTGGTGTACTCGGCAGCCCAGTGATATAGTAGTGGAGTTTGGGAGGCTCTAGAAAGAGACAGCGCCAGCGTTTGTGGGGCTGTGAATGGGGTTTGCCTGGCTACTTGAAAAGACGCAAGAGCTTTTGGTCCTGGCCCCTTTGGGGTGGGAGGAATCCCTGGACGTTCGCACTTTCTGAGCCTGGCGCCAGGTGTACTCGGCTGCCCATGCAGGTAGTCTTGGAGTTTGGGAGGCTCTAGAAAGAGACAGCGCCAGCGTTTGTGGGGCTGTGAATGGGGATGCCTGGCTACTTGAAGAGCAGCAAGAGCTTTTGGTCATGGCCCCTTTGGGGTGGGAGGAATCCCTGGACTTTCGCACTTGCTGAGCCTGGCGCCAGGTGTACTCGGCAGCCCAGTGAGATAGTAATGGATATTGGGAGGCTCTAGAAAGAGACAGCGCCAGCGTTGGTGGGGCTGTGAATCGGGTTGCCTGGCTACTTGAGGAGCAGCAAGAGCTTTTGGTCCAAGCCCCTTTGGGGTGGGAGGAAGCCCTGGACGTTCGCACTTGCTGAGCCTGGTGCCAGGTGTACTCGGCTGCCCATGCAGGTAATATTGGAGTTTGGGAGGATCTAGAAAGAGACAGCGCCAG
Source organism: Platalea minor (assembly GCA_037975005.1). Taxonomy (NCBI): domain Eukaryota; kingdom Metazoa; phylum Chordata; class Aves; order Pelecaniformes; family Threskiornithidae; genus Platalea; species Platalea minor. Next base: position 1,631 of record JBBPFK010000176.1, read on the forward strand.
CGTTGGTGGGGCTGTGAATGGGGATGCCTGGCTACTTGAAGAGCAGCAAGAGCTTTTGGTCCTGGCCCCTTTGGGGTGGGAGGAATCCCTGGACATTCGCAATTGCTGAGCCTAGCTCTTGGTTTAATCGGCAGCCCAGTGAGATAGTAATGGATTTTGGGAGGTTCTTGAAAGAGACAGCGGCAGCATTGGTGGGGCTGTGAATGGGGTTTGCCTGGCTATTGAAAAGCATCAAGGGCTTTTGGTCCTGGCCCCTTTGGGGTGGGAGGAATCCCTGGACGTTCGTAGTTTCTGAGCTGTGCTACGGCCTAGCTGCCCAGGCAGGTAGTATTGGAGTTTGGGAGGCTCTAGAAAGAGACAGCGCCATCGTTTTTGAGGCTGTGAATGGGGTTGCGTGCCTTCTTGAAGAGCAGCAAGAGCTTTTGGTCCTGGCCCCTTTGGGGTGGGTGGAATCCCTGGACGTTCGCAATTGCTGTGCCTGCCTCTGGCTCTAATCAGGGGCCCGGGCAGACAGTACTGGATTTTGGGAGGCTTTAGAAAGAGACAGCGCCACCATTGGTGCGGCTGTGAATAAGAATGCCTGGCTACTTGAAGAGCAGCAAGAGCTTTTGTCCTGGCCCCTTTGGGGTGGGAGGAATCCCTGGACGTTCGCAATTGCTGAGCCTCGCTCCCACTTTACAAGGCGGCCCTCTGAGGTAGTCTTGGAGTTTGGGAGGCTCTGGAAAGAGACAGTGCCAGCGTTGGTGGGGCTGTGAATCGGGTTGCCTGGCTACTTGAAAAGCATCCAAGGCTTTTGGTCCTGGCCCCTTTGGGGTGAGAGGAATCCATGGACGTTCGCACTTGCTGAGCCTGGCGCCAGGTGTACTCGGCTGCCCATGCAGGTAGTAGTGGAGTTTGGGAGGCTCTAGAAAGAGACAGCGCCAGCGTTGGTGGGGCTGTGAATGGGGATGCCTGGCTCCCTGAAGAGCAGCAAGAGCTTTTGGTCCTGGCCCCTTTGGGGTGGGAGGAATCCCTGGACGTTCGCACTTGCTGAGCCTTGCTCCCACTTTACAAGGCGGACCTCTGAGATAGTATTGAAGTTTGGGAGGCTCTAGAAAGAGACAGCGCCAGCGTTGGTGGGGCTGTGAATAAGAATGCCTGGCTCTTTGAAGAGCAGCAAGAGCTTTTGGTCCTGGCCCCTTTGGGGTGGGAGGAATCCCTGGACATTCGCAATTCCTGAGCCTAGCTCCTGGCGTACTTGGCAGCCCAGTGAGATAGTAGTGGAGTCTGGGAGGCTTTAGAAAGAGACAGTGCCAGCGTTTGTGGGGTTGTGAATGGGGTTTGCCTGGCTACTTGAAGAGCATCAAGGGCTTTTGGTCCTGACCCCTTTGGGGTGGGAGGAATCACTGGACGTTCGCACTTGCTGAGCCTGGCGCCAGGTGTACTCGGCTGCCCATGCAGGTAGTATTGGAGTTTGGTAGGCTCTAGAAAGAGACAGCGCCAGCGTTTGTGGGGCTGTGAATGGGGATGCCTGGCTACTTGAAGAACAGGCACGAGCTTTTGGTCCTGGCCCCTTTGGGGTGGGAGGAATCCATGGACGTTCGCACTTGCTGTGCCTGTCTCCGGCTCTAATCAGGAGCCCAGGCAGGTAGTATAAGACTTTGGGAGGCTCTAGAAAGAGACAGCGCCAGCGTTGGTGGGGGCTGTGAATAAGAATGCCTGGGTACTTGAAGAGCAGCAAGAGCTTTTGTCCTGGCCCCTTTGGGGTGGGAGGAATCCCTGGACGTTCGCAATTGCTGAGCCTCGCTCCCACTTTACAAGGCGGACCTCTGAGATAGTATTGAAGTCTGGGAGGCCCTAGAAAAAGTCAGCGCCAACGTTGGTGGGGCTGTGAATGGGGATGCCTGGCTACTTGAAGAGCAACGAGAACTTTTGGTCCTGGCCCCTTTGGGGTGGGAGGAATCCCTGGACGTTCGCAGTTGCTGAGCCTCGCTCCCACTTTACAAGGCGGCCCTCTGAGGTAGTCTTGGAGTTTGGGAGGGTCTGGAAAGAGACAGCGCCAACTTTGGTGGGCCTGTGAATGGGGTTGCGTGGCTACTTGAAGAGCAGCAAGAGCTTTTGGTCCTGGCCCCTTTGGGGTGGGAGGAATCCCTGGACGTTCGCACTTGCTGTGCCTGCCTCTGGCTCTAATTAGGGGCCTGAGCAGAAAGTACTGCATTTTGGGAGGCTTTAGAAAGAGACAGCGCCACCATTGGTGGGGCTGTGAATAAGAATGCCTGGCTACTTGAAAAGACGCAAGAGCTTTTGGTCCTGGCCCCTTTGGGGTGGGAGGAATCCCTGGACGTTCGCACTTGCTGAGCCTGGCGCCAGGTGTACTCGGCAGCCCAGTGAGATAGTAATGGATATTGGGAGGCTCTAGAAAGAGACAGCGCCAGCGTTGGTGGGGCTGTGAATGGGGATGCCTGGCTACTTGAGGAGCAGCAAGAGCTTTTGGTCCTGGCCCCTTTGGGGTGGGAGGAATCCCTGGACGTTCGTAGTTTCTGAGCTGTGCTACGGCCTAGCTGCCCAGGCAGGTGGTATAAGAGTTTGGGAGGCTCTAGAAAGAGACAGCGCCATCGTTTGTGAGGCTGTGAATGGGGTTGCGTGCCTTCTTGAAGAGCAGCAAGAGCTTTTGGTCCTGGCCCCTTTGGGGTGGGTGGAATCCCTGGACGTTCGCAATTGCTGTGCCTGCCTCTGGCTCTAATTAGGGGCCCGGGCAGACAATACTGGATTTTGGGAGGCTTTAGAAAGAGACAGCGCCACCATTGGTGCAGCTGTGAATAAGAATGCCTGGCTCCTTGAAGAGCAGCAAGAGCTTTTGTCTTGCCCCCTTTGGGGTGGGAGGAATCCCTGGACGTTCGCACTTGCTGAGCCTCGCTCCCACTTTACAAGGCGGCCCTCTGAGGTAGTCTTGGAGTTTGGGAGGCTCTGGAAAGAGACAGTGCAAGCGTTGGTGGGCCTGTGAATGGGGTTGCGTGGCTACTTGAAGAGCAGCAAGAGCTTTTGGTCCTGGCCCCTTTGGGGTGGGAGGAATCCCTGGACGTTCGCACTTGCTGAGCCTCGCTCCCACTTTACAAGGCGGACCTCTGAGATAGTATTGAAGTTTGGGAGGCTCTAGAAAGAGACAGCGCCAGCGTTGGTGGGGCTGTGAATAAGAATGCCTGGCTCCTTGAAGAGCAGCAAGAGCTTTTGGTCCTGGCCCCTTTGGGGTGGGAGGAATCCCTGGACGTTCGCACTTGCTGAGCCTAGATCCTGGCGTACTTGGCAGCCCAGTGAGATAGTAGTGGAGTCTGGGAGGCTTTAGAAAGAGACAGCGCCAGCGTTTGTGGGGCTGTGAATGGGGTTTGCCTGGCTACTTGAAGAGCAGCAAGAGCTTTTGGTCCTGGCCCCTTTGGGGTGGGGGGAATCCCTGGACGTTCGCAATTGCTGAGCCTCGCTCCCACTTTACAAGGCGGACCTCTGAGATAGTATTGAAGTCTGGGAGGCCCTAGAAAAAGTCAGCGCCAGCGTTGGTGGGGCTGTGAATGGGGATGCCTGGCTACTTGAAGAGCATCAAGGGCTTTTGGTCCTGGCCCCTTTGGGGTGGGAGGAATCCATGGACGTTCGCACTTGCTGAGCCTAGCTCCTGGCGTACTTGGCAGCCGAGTGAGATACTAGTGGAGTTTGGGAGGCTGTAGAAAGAGACAGCGCCATCGTTTGTGAGGCTGTGAATGGGGTTGTGTGGCTACTTGAAGAGCAGCAAGAGCTTTTGGTCCTGGCCCCTTTGGGGTGGGAGGAATCCCTGGACGTTCGCACTTGCTGTGCCTGCCTCTGGCTCTAATTAGGGGCCTGAGCAGACAGTACTGCATTTTGGGAGGCTTTAGAAAGAGACAGCGCCACCATTGGTGGGGCTGTGAATAAGAATGCCTGGCTACTTGAAAAGACGCAAGAGCTTTTGGTCCTGGCCCCTTTGGGGTGGGAGGAATCCCTGGACGTTCGCACTTGCTGAGCCTGGCGCCAGGTGTACTCGGCTGCCCATGCAGGTAGTAGAGGAGTTTGGGAGGCTCTAGAAAGAGACAGCGCCAGCGTTGGTGGGGCTGTGAATGGGGATGCCTGGCTCCCTGAAGAGCAGCAAGAGCTTTTGGTCCTGGCCCCTTTGGGGTGGGAGGAATCCCTGGACGTTCGCACTTGCTGAGCCTAGCTCCTGGTGTACTCGGCAGCCCAGTGATATAGTAGTGGAGTTTGGGAGGCTCTAGAAAGAGACAGCGCCAGCGTTTGTGGGGCTGTGAATGGGGTTTGCCTGGCTACTTGAAAAGACGCAAGAGCTTTTGGTCCTGGCCCCTTTGGGGTGGGAGGAATCCCTGGACGTTCGCACTTTCTGAGCCTGGCGCCAGGTGTACTCGGCTGCCCATGCAGGTAGTCTTGGAGTTTGGGAGGCTCTAGAAAGAGACAGCGCCAGCGTTTGTGGGGCTGTGAATGGGGATGCCTGGCTACTTGAAGAGCAGCAAGAGCTTTTGGTCATGGCCTCTTTGGGGTGGGAGGAATCCCTGGACTTTCGCACTTGCTGAGCCTGGCGCCAGGTGTACTCGGCAGCCCAGTGAGATAGTAATGGATATTGGGAGGCTCTAGAAAGAGACAGCGCCAGCGTTGGTGGGGCTGTGAATCGGGTTGCCTGGCTACTTGAGGAGCAGCAAGAGCTTTTGGTCCAAGCCCCTTTGGGGTGGGAGGAAGCCCTGGACGTTCGCACTTGCTGAGCCTGGTGCCAGGTGTACTCGGCTGCCCATGCAGGTAATATTGGAGTTTGGGAGGATCTAGAAAGAGACAGCGCCAGCGTTGGTGGGGCTGTGAATGGGGATGCCTGGCTACTTGAAGAGCAGCAAGAGCTTTTGGTCCTGGCCCCTTTGGGGTGGGAGGAATCCCTGGACATTCGCAATTGCTGAGCCTAGCTCTTGGTTTAATCGGCAGCCCAGTGAGATAGTAATGGATTTTGGGAGGTTCTTGAAAGAGACAGCGGCAGCATTGGTGGGGCTGTGAATGGGGTTTGCCTGGCTATTGAAAAGCATCAAGGGCTTTTGGTCCTGGCCCCTTTGGGGTGGGAGGAATCCCTGGACGTTCGTAGTTTCTGAGCTGTGCTACGGCCTAGCTGCCCAGGCAGGTAGTATTGGAGTTTGGGAGGCTCTAGAAAGAGACAGCGCCATCGTTTTTGAGGCTGTGAATGGGGTTGCGTGCCTTCTTGAAGAGCAGCAAGAGCTTTTGGTCCTGGCCCCTTTGGGGTGGGTGGAATCCCTGGACGTTCGCAATTGCTGTGCCTGCCTCTGGCTCTAATCAGGGGCCCGGGCAGACAGTACTGGATTTTGGGAGGCTTTAGAAAGAGACAGCGCCACCATTGGTGCGGCTGTGAATAAGAATGCCTGGCTACTTGAAGAGCAGCAAGAGCTTTTGTCCTGGCCCCTTTGGGGTGGGAGGAATCCCTGGACGTTCGCAATTGCTGAGCCTCGCTCCCACTTTACAAGGCGGCCCTCTGAGGTAGTCTTGGAGTTTGGGAGGCTCTGGAAAGAGACAGTGCCAGCGTTGGTGGGGCTGTGAATCGGGTTGCCTGGCTACTTGAAAAGCATCCAAGGCTTTTGGTCCTGGCCCCTTTGGGGTGAGAGGAATCCATGGACGTTCGCACTTGCTGAGCCTGGCGCCAGGTGTACTCGGCTGCCCATGCAGGTAGTAGTGGAGTTTGGGAGGCTCTAGAAAGAGACAGCGCCAGCGTTGGTGGGGCTGTGAATGGGGATGCCTGGCTCCCTGAAGAGCAGCAAGAGCTTTTGGTCCTGGCCCCTTTGGGGTGGGAGGAATCCCTGGACGTTCGCACTTGCTGAGCCTTGCTCCCACTTTACAAGGCGGACCTCTGAGATAGTATTGAAGTTTGGGAGGCTCTAGAAAGAGACAGCGCCAGCGTTGGTGGGGCTGTGAATAAGAATGCCTGGCTCTTTGAAGAGCAGCAAGAGCTTTTGGTCCTGGCCCCTTTGGGGTGGGAGGAATCCCTGGACATTCGCAATTCCTGAGCCTAGCTCCTGGCGTACTTGGCAGCCCAGTGAGATAGTAGTGGAGTCTGGGAGGCTTTAGAAAGAGACAGTGCCAGCGTTTGTGGGGTTGTGAATGGGGTTTGCCTGGCTACTTGAAGAGCATCAAGGGCTTTTGGTCCTGACCCCTTTGGGGTGGGAGGAATCACTGGACGTTCGCACTTGCTGAGCCTGGCGCCAGGTGTACTCGGCTGCCCATGCAGGTAGTATTGGAGTTTGGTAGGCTCTAGAAAGAGACAGCGCCAGCGTTTGTGGGGCTGTGAATGGGGATGCCTGGCTACTTGAAGAACAGGCACGAGCTTTTGGTCCTGGCCCCTTTGGGGTGGGAGGAATCCATGGACGTTCGCACTTGCTGTGCCTGTCTCCGGCTCTAATCAGGAGCCCAGGCAGGTAGTATAAGACTTTGGGAGGCTCTAGAAAGAGACAGCGCCAGCGTTGGTGGGGGCTGTGAATAAGAATGCCTGGGTACTTGAAGAGCAGCAAGAGCTTTTGTCCTGGCCCCTTTGGGGTGGGAGGAATCCCTGGACGTTCGCAATTGCTGAGCCTCGCTCCCACTTTACAAGGCGGACCTCTGAGATAGTATTGAAGTCTGGGAGGCCCTAGAAAAAGTCAGCGCCAACGTTGGTGGGGCTGTGAATGGGGATGCCTGGCTACTTGAAGAGCATCGAGAACTTTTGGTCCTGGCCCCTTTGGGGTGGGAGGAATCCCTGGACGTTCGCAGTTGCTGAGCCTCGCTCCCACTTTACAAGGCGGCCCTCTGAGGTAGTCTTGGAGTTTGGGAGGGTCTGGAAAGAGACAGCGCCAACTTTGGTGGGCCTGTGAATGGGGTTGCGTGGCTACTTGAAGAGCAGCAAGAGCTTTTGGTCCTGGCCCCTTTGGGGTGGGAGGAATCCCTGGACGTTCGCACTTGCTGTGCCTGCCTCTGGCTCTAATTAGGGGCCTGAGCAGAAAGTACTGCATTTTGGGAGGCTTTAGAAAGAGACAGCGCCACCATTGGTGGGGCTGTGAATAAGAATGCCTGGCTACTTGAAAAGACGCAAGAGCTTTTGGTCCTGGCCCCTTTGGGGTGGGAGGAATCCCTGGACGTTCGCACTTGCTGAGCCTGGCGCCAGGTGTACTCGGCAGCCCAGTGAGATAGTAATGGATATTGGGAGGCTCTAGAAAGAGACAGCGCCAGCGTTGGTGGGGCTGTGAATGGGGATGCCTGGCTACTTGAGGAGCAGCAAGAGCTTTTGGTCCTGGCCCCTTTGGGGTGGGAGGAATCCCTGGACGTTCGTATTTTCTGAGCTGTGCTACGGCCTAGCTGCCCAGGCAGGTGGTATAAGAGTTTGGGAGGCTCTAGAAAGAGACAGCGCCATCGTTTGTGAGGCTGTGAATGGGGTTGCGTGCCTTCTTGAAGAGCAGCAAGAGCTTTTGGTCCTGGCCCCTTTGGGGTGGGTGGAATCCCTGGACGTTCGCAATTGCTGTGCCTGCCTCTGGCTCTAATTAGGGGCCCGGGCAGACAATACTGGATTTTGGGAGGCTTTAGAAAGAGACAGCGCCACCATTGGTGCAGCTGTGAATAAGAATGCCTGGCTCCTTGAAGAGCAGCAAGAGCTTTTGTCTTGCCCCCTTTGGGGTGGGAGGAATCCCTGGACGTTCGCACTTGCTGAGCCTCGCTCCCACTTTACAAGGCGGCCCTCTGAGGTAGTCTTGGAGTTTGGGAGGCTCTGGAAAGAGACAGTGCAAGCGTTGGTGGGCCTGTGAATGGGGTTGCGTGGCTACTTGAAGAGCAGCAAGAGCTTTTGGTCCTGGCCCCTTTGGGGTGGGAGGAATCCCTGGACGTTCGCACTTGCTGAGCCTCGCTCCCACTTTACAAGGCGGACCTCTGAGATAGTATTGAAGTTTGGGAGGCTCTAGAAAGAGACAGCGCCAGCGTTGGTGGGGCTGTGAATAAGAATGCCTGGCTCCTTGAAGAGCAGCAAGAGCTTTTGGTCCTGGCCCCTTTGGGGTGGGAGGAATCCCTGGACGTTCGCACTTGCTGAGCCTAGATCCTGGCGTACTTGGCAGCCCAGTGAGATAGTAGTGGAGTCTGGGAGGCTTTAGAAAGAGACAGCGCCAGCGTTTGTGGGGCTGTGAATGGGGTTTGCCTGGCTACTTGAAGAGCAGCAAGAGCTTTTGGTCCTGGCCCCTTTGGGGTGGGGGGAATCCCTGGATGTTCGCACTTGCTGAGCCTGGCGCCAGGTGTACTCGGCTGCCCATGCAGGTAGTATTGGAGTTTGGGAGGCTCTAGAAAGAGACAGCGCCAGCGTTTGTGGGGCTGTGAATGGGGATGCCTGGCTACTTGAAAAGACGCAAGAGCTTTTGGTCCTGGCCCCTTTGGGGTGGGAGGAATCCATGGACGTTCGCAGTTCCTTAGCCTCGCTCCCACTTTACAAGGCGGCCCTCTGAGGTATTATTGGAGTTTGGGAGGCTCTGGAAAGAGACAGCGCCAGCGTTGGTGGGCCTGTGAATGGGGTTGCGTGCCTTCTTGAAGAGCAGCAAGAGCTTTTGGTCCTGGCCCCTTTGGGGTGGGAGGAATCCATGGACGTTCGCAATTGCTGTTCCTGTCTCCGGCTCTAATCAGGAGCCCGGGCAGACAGTATTAGAGTTTGGGAGGCTCTAGAAAGAGACAGCGCCAGCGTTGGTGGGGGCTGTGAATAAGAATGCCTGGCTACTTGAAGAGCAGCAAGAGCTTTTGTCCTGGCCCCTTTGGGGTGGGAGGAATCCCTGGACGTTCGCAATTGCTGAGCCTCGCTCCCACTTTACAAGACGGACCTCTGAGATAGTGTTGAAGTCTGGGAGACCCTAGAAAAAGTCAGCGCCAGCGTTGGTGGGGCTGTGAATCGGGTTGCCTGGCTACTTGAAAAGCATCGAGGGCTTTTGGTCCTGGCCCCTTTGGGGTGGGAGGAATCCCTGGACGTTCGCACTTGCTGAGCCTAGCTCCTGGCGTACTTGGCAGCCGAGTGAGATACTAGTGGAGTTTGGGAGGCTTTAGAAAGAGACAGCGCCATCGTTTGTGAGGCTGTGAATGGGGTTTGCCTGGCTACTTGAAAAGCATCGAGAACTTTTGGTCCTGGCCCCTTTGGGGTGGGAGGAATCCATGGACGTTCGCACTTTCTGAGCCTGGCGCCAGGTGTACTCGGCTGCCCATGCAGGTAGTCTTGGAGTTTGGGAGGCTCTAGAAAGAGACAGCACCAGCGTTTGTGGGGCTGTGAATGGGGATGCCTGGCTACTTGAAGAGCAGCAAGAGCTTTTGGTCCAAGCCCCTTTGGGGTGGGAGGAATCCCTGGACTTTCGCACTTGCTGAGCCTGGCGCCAGGTGTACTCGGCAGCCCAGTGAGATAGTAATGGATATTGGGAGGCTCTAGAAAGAGACAGCGCCAGCGTTGGTCGGTCTGTGAATGGGGATGCCTGGCTACTTGAAGAGCAGCAAGAGCTTTTGGTCCTGGCCCCTTTGGGGTGGGAGGAATCCCTGGACATTCGCAATTGCTGAGCCTAGCTCTTGGTTTAATCGGCAGCCCAGTGAGATAGTTATGGATATTGGGAGGCTCTAGAAAGAGACAGCGCCAGCGTTAGTGGGGCTGTGAATGGGGTTTGCCTGGCTACTTGAAAAGCAGCAAGAGCTTTTGGTCCTGGCCCCTTTGGGGTGGGAGGAATCCCTGGATGTTCGTAGTTTCTTAGCTGTACTACGGCCTAGCTGCCCAGGCAGGTAGTATTGGAGTTTGGGAGGCTCTAGAAAGAGACAGCGCCATCGTTTTTGAGGCTGTGAATGGGGTTGCGTGCCTTCTTGAAGAGCAGCAAGAGCTTTTGGTCCTGGCCCCTTTGGGGTGGGTGGAAACCCTGGACTTTCGCAATTGCTGTGCCTGCCTCTGGCTCTAATTAGGGGCCCGGGCAGACAGTACTGGATTTTGGGAGGCTTTAGAAAGAGACAGCGCCACCATTGGTGGGGCTGTGAATAAGAATGCCTGCCTACTTGAAGAGCAGCAAGAGCTTTTGATCCAAGCCCCTTTGGGGTGGCAGGAATCCCTGGACGTTCGCAATTGCTGAGCCTAGCTCCTGGCGTACTCGGCAGCCCACTGACATAGAAGTGGAGTTTGGCAGGCTCTAGAAAGAGACAGCGCCAGCGTTGGTGCGGCTGTGAATGGGGTTTGCCTGGCTACTTGAAGAGCAGCAAGAGCTTTTGGTCCTGGCCCCTTTGGGGTGGGAGGAATCCCTGGACGTTCGCACTTGCTGAGCCTGGCGCCAGGTGTACTCGGCAGCCCAGTGAGATAGTAATGGATATTGGGAGGCTCTAGAAAGAGACAGCGCCAGCGTTGGTGGGGCTGTGAATGGGGATGCCTGGCTACTTGAGGAGCAGCAAGAGCTTTTGGTCCTGGCCCCTTTGGGGTGGGAGGAATCCCTGGACGTTCGTAGTTTCTGAGCTGTGCTACGGCCTAGCTGCCCAGGCAGGTGGTATAAGAGTTTGGGAGGCTCTAGAAAGAGACAGCGCCATCGTTTGTGAGGCTGTGAATGGGGTTGCGTGCCTTCTTGAAGAGCAGCAAGAGCTTTTGGTCCTGGCCCCTTTGGGGTGGGTGGAATCCCTGGACGTTCGCAATTGCTGTGCCTGCCTCTGGCTCTAATTAGGGGCCCGGGCAGACAATACTGGATTTTGGGACTCTTTAGAAAGAGACAGCGCCACCATTGGTGCAGCTGTGAATAAGAATGCCTGGCTCCTTGAAGAGCAGCAAGAGCTTTTGTCTTGCCCCCTTTGGGGTGGGAGGAATCCCTGGACGTTCGCACTTGCTGAGCCTCGCTCCCACTTTACAAGGCGGCCCTCTGAGGTAGTCTTGGAGTTTGGGAGGCTCTGGAAAGAGACAGTGCCAGCGTTGGTGGGCCTGTGAATGGGGTTGCGTGGCTACTTGAAGAGCAGCAAGAGCTTTTGGTCCTGGCCCCTTTGGGGTGGGAGGAATCCCTGGACGTTCGCACTTGCTGAGCCTAGCTCCTGGCGTACTCGGCAGGCCAGTGAGATAGTAGTGGAGTTTGGGAGGCTTTAGAAAGAGACAGCGCCAGCGTTTGTGGGGCTGTGAATGGGGTTTGCCTGGCCACTTGAAAAGCAGCAAGGGCTTTTGGTCCTGGCCCCTTTGGGGTGGGAGGAATCCCTGGACGTTCGCAATTGCTGAGCCTGGCGCCAGGTGTACTCGGCTGCCCATGCAGGTAGTATTGGAGTTTGGGAGGCTGTAGAAAGAGACAGCGGCAGCGTTGGTGGGGCTGTGAATGGGGATGCCTGGCTCCCTGAAGAGCAGCAAGAGCTTTTGGTCCTGGCCCCTTTGGGGTGGGAGGAATCCCTGGACGTTCGCACTTGCTGAGCCTCGCTCCCACTTTACAAGGCGGACCTCTGAGATAGTATTGAAGTTTGGGAGGCTCTAGAAAGAGACAGCGCCAGCGTTGGTGGGGCTGTGAATAAGAATGCCTGGCTCCTTGAAGAGCAGCAAGAGCTTTTGGTCCTGGCCCCTTTGGGGTGGGAGGAATCCCTGGACGTTCGCACTTGCTGAGCCTAGATCCTGGCGTACTTGGCAGCCCAGTGAGATAGTAGTGGAGTCTGGGAGGCTTTAGAAAGAGACAGCGCCAGCGTTTGTGGGGCTGTGAATGGGGTTTGCCTGGCTACTTGAAGAGCAGCAAGAGCTTTTGGTCCTGGCCCCTTTGGGGTGGGGGGAATCCCTGGATGTTCGCACTTGCTGAGCCTGGCGCCAGGTGTACTCGGCTGCCCATGCAGGTAGTATTGGAGTTTGGGAGGCTCTAGAAAGAGACAGCGCCAGCGTTTATGGGGCTGTGAATGGGGATGCCTGGCTACTTGAAAAGACGCAAGAGCTTTTGGTCCTGGCCCCTTTGGGGTGGGAGGAAGCCATGGACGTTCGCAGTTCCTTAGCCTCGCTCCCACTTTACAAGGCGGCCCTCTGAGGTATTATTGGAGTTTGGGAGGCTCTGGAAAGAGACAGCGCCAGCGTTGGTGGGCCTGTGAATGGGGTTGCGTGCCTTCTTGAAGAGCAGCAAGAGCTTTTGGTCCTGGCCCCTTTGGGGTGGGAGGAATCCATGGACGTTCGCAATTGCTGTTCCTGTCTCCGGCTCTAATCAGGAGCCCGGGCAGACAGTATTAGAGTTTGGGAGGCTCTAGAAAGAGACAGCACCAGCGTTGGTGGGGGCTGTGAATAAGAATGCCTGGCTCCTTGAAGAGCAGCAAGAGCTTTTGTCCTGGCCCCTTTGGGGTGGGAGGAATCCCTGGACGTTCGCAATTGCTGAGCCTCGCTCCCACTTTACAAGACGGACCTCTGAGATAGTGTTGAAGTCTGGGAGACCCTAGAAAAAGTCAGCGCCAGCGTTGGTGGGGCTGTGAATCGGGTTGCCTGGCTACTTCAAAAGCATCGAGGGCTTTTGGTCCTGGCCCCTTTGGGGTGGGAGGAATCCCTGGACGTTCGCACTTGCTGAGCCTAGCTCCTGGCGTACTTGGCAGCCGAGTGAGATACTAGTGGAGTTTGGGAGGCTTTAGAAAGAGACAGCGCCATCGTTTGTGAGGCTGTGAATGGGGTTTGCCTGGCTACTTGAAAAGCATCGAGAACTTTTGGTCCTGGCCCCTTTGGGGTGGGAGGAATCCATGGACGTTCGCACTTTCTGAGCCTGGCGCCAGGTGTACTCGGCTGCCCATGCAGGTAGTATTGGAGTTTGGGAGGCTCTAGAAAGAGACAGCACCAGCGTTTGTGGGGCTGTGAATGGGGATGCCTGGCTACTTGAAGAGCAGCAAGAGCTTTTGGTCCAAGCCCCTTTGGGGTGGGAGGAATCCCTGGACTTTCGCACTTGCTGAGCCTGGCGCCAGGTGTACTCGGCAGCCCAGTGAGATAGTAATGGATATTGGGAGGCTCTAGAAAGAGACAGCGCCAGCGTTGGTCGGTCTGTGAATGGGGATGCCTGGCTACTTGAAGAGCAGCAAGAGCTTTTGGTCCTGGCCCCTTTGGGGTGGGAGGAATCCCTGGACATTCGCAATTGCTGAGCCTAGCTCTTGGTTTAATCGGCAGCCCAGTGAGATAGTTATGGATATTGGGAGGTTCTAGAAAGAGACAGCGCCAGCGTTAGTGGGGCTGTGAATGGGGTTTGCCTGGCTACTTGAAAAGCAGCAAGAGCTTTTGGTCCTGGCCCCTTTGGGGTGGGTGGAATCCCTGGACGTTCGCAATTGCTGTGCCTGCCTCTGGCTCTAATTAGGGGCCCGGGCAGACAGTACTGGATTTTGGGAGGCTTTAGAAAGAGACAGCGCCACCATTGGTGGGGCTGTGAATAAGAATGCCTGGCTACTTGAAGAGCAGCAAGAGCTTTTGTCCTGCCCCCTTTGGGGTGGGAGGAATCCCTGGACGTTCGCAATTGCTGAGCCTCGCTCCCACTTTACAAGGCGGCCCTCTGAGGTAGTCTTGGAGTTTGGGAGTCTCTGGAAAGAGACAGTGCCAGCGTTGGTGGGCCTGTGAATGGGGTTGCGTGGCTACTTGAAGAGCAGCAAGAGCTTTTGGTCCTGGCCCCTTTGGGGTGGGAGGAATCCCTGGACGTTCGCACTTGCTGAGCCTAGCTCCTGGCGTACTCGGCAGGCCAGTGAGATAGTAGTGGAGTTTGGGAGGCTTTAGAAAGAGACAGCGCCAGCGTTTGTGGGGCTGTGAATGGGGTTTGCCTGGCTACTTGGAAAGCAGCAAGGGCTTTTGGTCCTGGCCCCTTTGGGGTGGGAGGAATCCCTGGACGTTCGCACTTGCTGAGCCTGGCGCCAGGTGTACTCGGCTGCCCATGCAGGTAGTAGTGGAGTTTGGGAGGCTCTAGAAAGAGACAGCGCCACCATTGGTGGGGCTGTGAATGGGGATGCCTGGCTCCCTGAAGAGCAGCAAGAGCTTTTGGTCCTGGCCCCTTTGGGGTGGGAGGAATCCCTGGACGTTCGCACTTGCTGAGCCTCGCTCCCACTTTACAAGGCGGACCTCTGAGATAGTATTGAAGTTTGGGAGGCTCTAGAAAGAGACAGCGCCAGCGTTGGTGGGGCTGTGAATGGGGATGCCTGGCTCCTTGAAGAGCAGCAAGAGCTTTTGGTCCTGGCCCCTTTGGGGTGGGAGGAATCCATGGACGTTCGCAGTTCCTTAGCCTCGCTCCCACTTTACAAGGCGGCCCTCTGAGGTATTATTGGAGTTTGGGAGGCTCTGGAGAGAGACAGCGCCAGCGTTGGTGGGCCTGTGAATGGGGTTGCGTGCCTTCTTGAAGAGCAGCAAGAGCTTTTGGTCCTGGCCCCTTTGGGGTGGGAGGAATCCATGGACGTTCGCAATTGCTGTTCCTGTCTCCGGCTCTAATCAGGAGCCCGGGCAGACAGTATTGGAGTTTGCGAGGCTCTAGAAAGAGACAGCGCCAGCGTTGGTGGGGGCTGTGAATAAGAATGCCTGGCTACTTGAAGAGCAGCAAGAGCTTTTGTCCTGGCCCCTTTGGGGTGGGAGGAATCCCTGGACGTTCGCAATTGCTGAGCCTCGCTCCCACTTTACAAGACGGACCTCTGAGATAGTGTTGAAGTCTGGGAGGCCCTAGAAAAAGTCAGCGCCAGCGTTGGTGGGGCTGTGAATCGGGTTGCCTGGCTACTTGAAAAGCATCGAGGGCTTTTGGTCCTGGCCCCTTTGGGGTGGGAGGAATCCCTGGACGTTCGCACTTGCTGAGCCTAGCTCCTGGCGTACTTGGCAGCCGAGTGAGATACTAGTGGAGTTTGGGAGGCTCTAGAAAGAGACAGCGCCAGCGTTAGTGGGGCTGTGAATGGGGTTTGCCTGGCTACTTGAAAAGCAGCAAGAGCTTTTGGTCCTGGCCCCTTTGGGGTGGGAGGAATCCCTGGACTTTCGCACTTGCTGAGCCTGGCGCCAGGTGTACTCGGCAGCCCAGTGAGATAGTAATGGATATTGGGAGGCTCTAGAAAGAGACAGCGCCAGCGTTGGTGGGGCTGTGAATGGGGATGCCTGGCTACTTGAGGAGCAGCAAGAGCTTTTGGTCCTGGCCCCTTTGGGGTGGGAGGAATCCCTGGACGTTCGTAGTTTCTGAGCTGTGCTACGGCCTAGCTGCCCAGGCAGGTAGTATTGGAGTTTGGGAGGCTCTAGAAAGAGACAGCGCCATCGTTTGTGAGGCTGTGAATGGGGTTGCGTGCCTTCTTGAAGAGCAGCAAGAGCTTTTGGTCCTGGCCCCTTTGGGGTGGGTGGAATCCCTGGACGTTCGCAATTGCTGTGCCTGCCTCTGGCTCCAATTAGGGGCCCGGACAGACAATACTGGATTTTGGGAGGCTTTAGAAAGAGACAGCGCCACCATTGGTGCGGCTGTGAATAAGAATGCCTGGCTCCTTGAAGAGCAGCAAGAGCTTTTGTCTTGCCCCCTTTGGGGTGGGAGGAATCCCTGGACGTTCGCAATTGCTGAGCCTGGCTCCAGGTGTACTCGGCTGCCCATGCAGGTAGTAGTGGAGTTTGGGAGGCTCTAGAAAGAGACAGCGCCAGCGTTGGTGGGGCTGTGAATGGGGATGCCTGGCTACTTGAAGAGCAGCAAGAGCTTTTGGTCCTGGCCCCTTTGGGGTGGGAGGAATCCCTGGACGTTCGCACTTGCTGAGCCTCGCTCCCACTTTACAAGGCGGACCTCTGAGATATTATTGAAGTTTGGGAGGCTCTAGAAAGAGACAGCGCCAGCGTTGGTGGGGCTGTGAATAAGAATGCCTGGCTCCTTGAAGAGCAGCAAGAGCTTTTGGTCCTGGCCCCTTTGGGGTGGGAGGAATCCCTGGACGTTCGCACTTGCTGAGCCTAGATCCTGGCGTACTTGGCAGCCCAGTGAGATATTAGTGGAGTCTGGGAGGCTTTAGAAAGAGACAGCGCCAGCGTTTGTGGGGCTGTGAATGGGGTTTGCCTGGCTACTTGAAGAGCAGCAAGAGCTTTTGGTCCTGGCCCCTTTGGGGTGGGAGGAATCCATGGACGTTCGCAATTGCTGTTCCTGTCTCCGGCTCTAATCAGGAGCCCGGGCAGACAGTATTGGAGTTTGCGAGGCTCTAGAAAGAGACAGCGCCAGCGTTGGTGGGGGCTGTGAATAAGAATGCCTGGCTACTTGAAGAGCAGCAAGAGCTTTTGTCCTGGCCCCTTTGGGGTGGGAGGAATCCCTGGACGTTCGCAATTGCTGAGCCTCGCTCCCACTTTACAAGACGGACCTCTGAGATAGTGTTGAAGTCTGGGAGGCCCTAGAAAAAGTCAGCGCCAGCGTTGGTGGGGCTGTGAATCGGGTTGCCTGGCTACTTGAAAAGCATCGAGGGCTTTTGGTCCTGGCCCCTTTGGGGTGGGAGGAATCCCTGGACGTTCGCACTTGCTGAGCCTAGCTCCTGGCGTACTTGGCAGCCGAGTGAGATACTAGTGGAGTTTGGGAGGCTCTAGAAAGAGACAGCGCCAGCGTTGGTGGGGCTGTGAATGGGGATGCCTGGCTACTTGAAAAGCAGCAAGAGCTTTTGGTCCTGGCCCCTTTGGGGTGGGAGGAATCCCTGGACGTTCGTAGTTTCTGAGCTGTGCTACGGCCTAGCTGCCCAGGCAGGTAGTATTGGAGTTTGGGAGGCTCTAGAAAGAGACAGCGCCATCGTTTGTGAGGCTGTGAATGGGGTTGCGTGCCTTCTTGAAGAGCAGCAAGAGCTTTTGGTCCTGGCCCCTTTGGGGTGGGTGGAATCCCTGGACGTTCGCAATTGCTGTGCCTGCCTCTGGCTCCAATTAGGGGCCCGGGCAGACAATACTGGATTTTGGGAGGCTTTAGAAAGAGACAGCGCCACCATTGGTGCGGCTGTGAATAAGAATGCCTGGCTCCTTGAAGAGCAGCAAGAGCTTTTGTCTTGCCCCCTTTGGGGTGGGAGGAATCCCTGGACGTTCGCAATTGCGAGCCTCGCTCCCACTTTACAAGGCGGCCCTCTGAGGTAGTCTTGGAGTTTGGGAGGCTCTGGAAAGAGACAGTGCCAGCGTTGGTGGGCCTGTGAATGGGGTTGCGTGGCTACTTGAAGAGCAGCAAGAGCTTTTGGTCCTGGCCCCTTTGGGGTGGGAGGAATCCCTGGACGTTCGCACTTGCTGAGCCTAGCTCCTGGCGTACTCGGCAGGCCAGTGAGATAGTAGTGGAGTTTGGGAGGCTTTAGAAAGAGACAGCGCCAGCGTTTGTGGGGCTGTGAATGGGGTTTGCCTGGCTACTTGGAAAGCAGCAAGGGCTTTTGGTCCTGGCCCCTTTGGGGTGGGAGTAATCCCTGGACGTTCGCACTTGCTGAGCCTGGCGCCAGGTGTACTCGGCTGCCCATGCAGGTAGTAGAGGAGTTTGGGAGGCTCTAGAAAGAGACAGCGCCAGCGTTTGTGGGGCTGTGAATGGGGATGCCTGGCTCCCTGAAGAGCAGCAAGAGCTTTTGGTCCTGGCCCCTTTGGGGTGGGAGGAATCCCTGGACGTTCGCACTTGCTGAGCCTAGATCCTGGCGTACTTGGCAGCCCAGTGAGATATTAGTGGAGTCTGGGAGGCTTTAGAAAGAGACAGCGCCAGCGTTTGTGGGGCTGTGAATGGGGTTTGCCTGGCTACTTGAAGAGCAGCAAGAGCTTTTGGTCCTGGCCCCTTTGGGGTGGGAGGAATCCCTGGATGTTCGCACTTGCTGAGCCTGGCGCCAGGTGTACTCGGCTGCCCATGCAGGTAGTATTGGAGTTTGGGAGGCTCTAGAAAGAGACAGCGCCAGCGTTTGTGGGGCTGTGAATGGGGATGCCTGGCTACTTGAAAAGACGCAAGAGCTTTTGGTCCTGGCCCCTTTGGGGTGGGAGGAATCCATGGACGTTCGCAGTTCCTTAGCCTCGCTCCCACTTTACAAGGCGGCCCTCTGAGGTATTATTGGAGTTTGGGAGGCTCTGGAGAGAGACAGTGCCAGCGTTGGTGGGCCTGTGAATGGGGTTGCGTGCCTTCTTGAAGAGCAGCAAGAGCTTTTGGTCCTGGCCCCTTTGGGGTGGGAGGAATCCATGGACGTTCGCAATTGCTGTTCCTGTCTCCGGCTCTAATCAGGAGCCCGGGCAGACAGTATTAGAGTTTGGGAGGCTCTAGAAAGAGACAGCGCCAGCGTTGGTGGGGGCTGTGAATAAGAATGCCTGGCTACTTGAAGAGCAGCAAGAGCTTTTGTCCTGGCCCCTTTGGGGTGAGAGGAATCCCTGGACGTTCGCAATTGCTGAGCCTCGCTCCCACTTTACAAGACGGACCTCTGAGATAGTGTTGAAGTCTGGGAGGCCCTAGAAAAAGTCAGCGCCAGCGTTGGTGGGGCTGTGAATCGGGTTGCCTGGCTACTTGAAAAGCATCGAGGGCTTTTGGTCCTGGCCCCTTTGGGGTGGGAGGAATCCCTGGACGTTCGCACTTGCTGAGCCTAGCTCCTGGCGTACTTGGCAGCCGAGTGAGATACTAGTGGAGTTTGGGAGGCTTTAGAAAGAGACAGCGCCAGCGTTTTTGAGGCTGTGAATGGGGTTTGCCTGGCTACTTGAAAAGCATCGAGAACTTCTGGTCCTGGCCCCTTTGGGGTGGGAGGAATCCCTGGACGTTCGCACTTTCTGAGCCTGGCGCCAGGTGTACTCGGCTGCCCATGCAGGTAGTCTTGGAGTTTGGGAGGCTCTAGAAAGAGACAGCACCAGCGTTTGTGGGGCTGTGAATGGGGATGCCTGGCTACTTGAAGAGCAGCAAGAGCTTTTGGTCATGGCCCCTTTGGGGTGGGAGGAATCCCTGGACTTTCGCACTTGCTGAGCCTGGCGCCAGGTGTACTCGGCAGGCCAGTGAGATAGTAGTGGAGTTTGGGGGGCTTTAGAAAGAGACAGCGCCAGCGTTGGTGGGGCTGTGAATGGGGTTTGCCTGGCCACTTGAAAAGCATCGAGGGCTTTTGGTCCTGGCCCCTTTGGGGTGGGAGGAATCCCTGGACGTTCGCACTTGCTGAGCCTCGCTCCCACTTTACAAGGCGGACCTCTGAGATAGTATTGAAGTTTGGGAGGCTCTAGAAAGAGACAGCGCCAGCGTTGGTGGGGCTGTGAATAAGAATGCCTGGCTCCTTGAAGAGCAGCAAGAGCTTTTGGTCCTGGCCCCTTTGGGGTGGGAGGAATCCCTGGACGTTCGCACTTGCTGAGCCTAGATCCTGGCGTACTTGGCAGCCCAGTGAGATATTAGTGGAGTCTGGGAGGCTTTAGAAAGAGACAGCGCCAGCGTTTGTGGGGCTGTGAATGGGGTTTGCCTGGCTACTTGAAGAGCAGCAAGAGCTTTTGGTCCTGGCCCCTTTGGGGTGGGAGGAATCCCTGGATGTTCGCACTTGCTGAGCCTGGCGCCAGGTGTACTCGGCTGCCCATGCAGGTAGTAGTGGAGTTTGGGAGGCTCTAGAAAGAGACAGCGCCAGCGTTTGTGGGTCTGTGAATGGGGATGCCTGGCTACTTGAAGAGCAGCAAGAGCTTTTGGTCCTGGCCCCTTTGGGGTGGGAGGAATCCCTGGACATTCGCAATTGCTGAGCCTAGCTCTTGGTTTAATCGGCAGCCCAGTGAGATAGTTATGGATATTGGGAGGCTCTAGAAAGAGACAGCGCCAGCGTTAGTGGGGCTGTGAATGGGGTTTGCCTGGCTACTTGAAAAGCAGCAAGAGCTTTTGGTCCTGGCCCCTTTGGGGTGGGAGGAATCCCTGGATGTTCGTAGTTTCTGAGCTGTGCTACGGCCTAGCTGCCCAGGCAGGTAGTATTGGAGTTTGGGAGGCTCTAGAAAGAGACAGCGCCATCGTTTGTGAGGCTGTGAATGGGGTTGCGTGCCTTCTTGAAGAGCAGCAAGAGCTTTTGGTCCTGGCCCCTTTGGGGTGGGTGGAAACCCTGGACGTTCGCAATTGCTGTGCCTGCCTCTGGCTCTAATTAGGGGCCCGGGCAGACAGTACTGGATTTTGGGAGGCTTTAGAAAGAGACAGCGCCACCATTGGTGGGGCTGTGAATAAGAATGCCTGGCTACTTGAAGAGCAGCAAGAGCTTTTGTCCTGCCCCCTTTGGGGTGGGAGGAATCCCTGGACGTTCGCAATTGCTGAGCCTCGCTCCCACTTTACAAGGCGGCCCTCTGAGGTATTATTGGAGTTTGGGAGGCTCTGGAGAAAGACAGCGCCAGCGTTGGTGGGCCTGTGAATGGGGTTGCGTGCCTTCTTGAAGAGCAGCAAGAGCTTTTGGTCCTGGCCCCTTTGGGGTGGGAGGAATCCATGGACGTTCGCAATTGCTGTTCCTGTCTCCGGCTCTAATCAGGAGCCCGGGCAGACAGTATTGGAGTTTGCGAGGCTCTAGAAAGAGACAGCGCCAGCGTTGGTGGGGGCTGTGAATAAGAATGCCTGGCTACTTGAAGAGCAGCAAGAGCTTTTGTCCTGGCCCCTTTGGGGTGGGAGGAATCCCTGGACGTTCGCAATTGCTGAGCCTCGCTCCCACTTTACAAGACGGACCTCTGAGATAGTATTGAAGTCTGGGAGGCCCTAGAAAAAGTCAGCGCCAGCGTTGGTGGGGCTGTGAATCGGGTTGCCTGGCTACTTGAAAAGCATCGAGGGCTTTTGGTCCTGGCCCCTTTGGGGTGGGAGGAATCCCTGGACGTTCGCACTTGCTGAGCCTAGCTCTTGGTTTAATCGGCAGCCCAGTGAGATAGTTATGGATATTGGGAGGCTCTAGAAAGAGACAGCGCCAGCGTTAGTGGGGCTGTGAATGGGGTTTGCCTGGCTACTTGAAAAGCAGCAAGAGCTTTTGGTCATGGCCCCTTTGGGGTGGGAGGAATCCCTGGACGTTCGCACTTGCTGAGCCTGGCTCCAGGTGTACTCGGCAGCCCAGTGAGATATTAAGGGATATTGGGAGGCTCTAGAAAGAGACAGCGCCAGCGTTGGTGGGGCTGTGAATGGGGATGCCTGGCTACTTGAGGAGCAGCAAGAGCTTTTGGTCCTGGCCCCTTTGGGGTGGGAGGAATCCATGGACGTTCGCAATTGCTGTTCCTGTCTCCGGCTCTAATCAGGAGCCCGGGCAGACAGTATTGGAGTTTGCGAGGCTCTAGAAAGAGACAGCGCCAGCGTTGGTGGGGGCTGTGAATAAGAATGCCTGGCTACTTGAAGAGCAGCAAGAGCTTTTGTCCTGCCCCCTTTGGGGTGGGAGGAATCCCTGGACGTTCGCAATTGCTGAGCCTCGCTCCCACTTTACAAGACGGACCTCTGAGATAGTATTGAAGTCTGGGAGGCCCTAGAAAAAGTCAGCGCCAGCGTTGGTGGGGCTGTGAATCGGGTTGCCTGGCTACTTGAAAAGCATCGAGGGCTTTTGGTCCTGGCCCCTTTGGGGTGGGAGGAATCCCTGGACGTTCGCACTTGCTGAGCCTAGCTCTTGGTTTAATCGGCAGCCCAGTGAGATAGTTATGGATATTGGGAGGCTCTAGAAAGAGACAGCGCCAGCGTTAGTGGGGCTGTGAATGGGGTTTGCCTGGCTACTTGAAAAGCAGCAAGAGCTTTTGGTCATGGCCCCTTTGGGGTGGGAGGAATCCCTGGACGTTCGCACTTGCTGAGCCTGGCGCCAGGTGTACTCGGCAGCCCAGTGAGATATTAAGGGATATTGGGAGGCTCTAGAAAGAGACAGCGCCAGCGTTGGTGGGGCTGTGAATGGGGATGCCTGGCTACTTGAGGAGCAGCAAGAGCTTTTGGTCCTGGCCCCTTTGGGGTGGGAGGAATCCCTGGATGTTCGTAGTTTCTGAGCTGTGCTACGGCCTAGCTGCCCAGGCCGGTAGTATTGGAGTTTGGGAGGCTCTAGAAAGAGACAGCGCCATCGTTTGTGAGGCTGTGAATGGGGTTGCGTGCCTTCTTGAAGAGCAGCAAGAGCTTTTGGTCCTGGCCCCTTTGGGGTGGGTGGAATCCCTGGACGTTCGCAATTGCTGTGCCTGCCTCTGGCTCCAATTAGGGGCCCGGGCAGACAATACTGGATTTTGGGAGGCTTTAGAAAGAGACAGCGCCACCATTGGTGCGGCTGTGAATAAGAATGCCTGGCTCCTTGAAGAGCAGCAAGAGCTTTTGTCTTGCCCCCTTTGGGGTGGGAGGAATCCCTGGACGTTCGCAATTGCTGAGCCTCGCTCCCACTTTACAAGGCGGCCCTCTGAGGTAGTCTTGGAGTTTGGGAGTCTCTGGAAAGAGACAGTGCCAGCGTTGGTGGGGCTGTGAATGGGGTTGCGTGGCTACTTGAAGAGCAGCAAGAGCTTTTGGTCCTGGCCCCTTTGGGGTGGGAGGAATCCCTGGACGTTCGCACTTGCTGAGCCTAGCTCCTGGCGTACTCGTCAGCCCAGTGAGATAGTAGTGGAGTTTGGGAGGCTGTAGAAAGAGACAGCGCCAGCGTTTGTGGGGCTGTGAATGGGGTTTGCCTGGCCACTTGAAAAGCAGCAAGGGCTTTTGGTCCTGGCCCCTTTGGGGTGGGAGGAATCCCTGGACGTTCGCACTTGCTGAGCCTCGCTCCCAGTTTACAAGGCGGACCTCTGAGATAGTATTGAAGTTTGGGAGGCTCTAGAAAGAGACAGCGCCAGCGTTGGTGGGGCTGTGAATAAGAATGCCTGGCTCCTTGAAGAGCAGCAAGAGCTTTTGGTCCTGGCCCCTTTGGGGTGGGAGGAATCCCTGGACGTTCGCACTTGCTGAGCCTAGATCCTGGCGTACTTGGCAGCCCAGTGAGATATTAGTGGAGTCTGGGAGGCTTTAGAAAGAGACAGCGCCAGCGTTTGTGGGGCTGTGAATGGGGTTTGCCTGGCTACTTGAAGAGCAGCAAGAGCTTTTGGTCCTGGCCCCTTTGGGGTGGGAGGAATCCCTGGATGTTCGCACTTGCTGAGCCTGGCGCCAGGTGTACTCGGCTGCCCATGCAGGTAGTAGTGGAGTTTGGGAGGCTCTAGAAAGAGACAGCGCCAGCGTTTGTGGGGCTGTGAATGGGGATGCCTGGCTACTTGAAAAGACGCAAGAGCTTTTGGTCCTGGCCCCTTTGGGGTGGGAGGAATCCATGGACGTTCGCAGTTCCTTAGCCTCGCTCCCACTTTACAAGGCGGCCCTCTGAGGTATTATTGGAGTTTGGGAGGCTGTAGAAAGAGACAGCGCCAGCGTTTGTGGGGCTGTGAATGGGGATGCCTGGCTACTTGAAAAGACGCAAGAGCTTTTGGTCCTGGCCCCTTTGGGGTGGGAGGAATCCATGGACGTTCGCAATTGCTGTATCTGTCTCCGGCTCTAATCAGGAGCCCGGGCAGACAGTATTAGAGTTTGGGAGGCTCTAGAAAGAGACAGCGCCAGCGTTGGTGGTGGCTGTGAATAAGAATGCCTGGCTACTTGAAGAGCAGCAAGAGCTTTTGTCCTGGCCCCTTTGGGGTGGGAGGAATCCCTGGACGTTCGCAATTGCTGAGCCTCGCTCCCACTTTACAAGACGGACCTCTGAGATAGTGTTGAAGTCTGGGAGGCCCTAGAAAAAGTCAGCGCCAGCGTTGGTGGGGCTGTGAATCGGGTTGCCTGGCTACTTGAAAAGCATCGAGGGCTTTTGGTCCTGGCCCCTTTGGGGTGGGAGGAATCCCTGGACGTTCGCACTTGCTGAGCCTAGCTCCTGGCGTACTTGGCAGCCGAGTGAGATACTAGTGGAGTTTGGGAGGCTTTAGAAAGAGACAGCGCCATCGTTTTTGAGGCTGTGAATGGGGTTTGCCTGGCTACTTGAAAAGCAGCGAGAACTTTTGGTCCTGGCCCCTTTGGGGTGGGAGGAATCCATGGACGTTCGCACTTTCTGAGCCTGGCGCCAGGTGTACTCGGCTGCCCATGCAGGTAGTCTTGGAGTTTGGGAGGCTCTAGAAAGAGACAGCACCAGCGTTTGTGGGGCTGTGAATGGGGATGCCTGGCTACTTGAAGAGCAGCAAGAGCTTTTGGTCCTGGCCCCTTTGGGGTGGGAGGAATCCCTGGACATTCGCAATTGCTGAGCCTAGCTCTTGGTTTAATCGGCAGCCCAGTGAGATAGTTATGGATATTGGGAGGCTCTAGAAAGAGACAGCGCCAGCGTTAGTGGGGCTGTGAATGGGGTTTGCCTGGCTACTTGAAAAGCAGCAAGAGCTTTTGGTCCTGGCCCCTTTGGGGTGGGAGGAATCCCTGGATGTTCGTAGTTTCTGAGCTGTGTTACGGCCTAGCTGCCCAGGCAGGTAGTATTGGAGTTTGGGAGGCTCTAGAAAGAGACAGCGCCATCGTTTGTGAGGCTGTGAATGGGGTTGCGTGCCTTCTTGAAGAGCAGCAAGAGCTTTTGGTCCTGGCCCCTTTGGGGTGGGTGGAAACCCTGGACGTTCGCAATTGCTGTGCCTGCCTCTGGCTCTAATTAGGGGCCCGGGCAGACAGTACTGGATTTTGGGAGGCTTTAGAAAGAGACAGCGCCAGCATTGGTGGGGCTGTGAATAAGAATGCCTGGCTCCTTGAAGAGCAGCAAGAGCTTTTGTCCTGCCCCCTTTGGGGTGGGAGGAATCCCTGGACGTTCGCACTTGCTGAGCCTAGCTCCTGGCGTACTCGGCAGGCCAGTGAGATAGTAGTGGAGTTTGGGAGGCTTTAGAAAGAGACAGCGCCAGCGTTTGTGGGGCTGTGAATGGGGTTTGCCTGGCTACTTGGAAAGCAGCAAGGGCTTTTGGTCCTGGCCCCTTTGGGGTGGGAGGAATCCCTGGACGTTCGCACTTGCTGAGCCTGGCGCCAGGTGTACTCGGCTGCCCATGCAGGTAGTAGTGGAGTTTGGGAGGCTCTAGAAAGAGACAGCGCCAGCGTTGGTGGGGCTGTGAATGGGGATGCCTGGCTCCCTGAAGAGCAGCAAGAGCTTTTGGTCCTGGCCCCTTTGGGGTGGGAGGAATCCCTGGACGTTCGCACTTGCTGAGCCTAGCTCCTGGTGTACTCGGCAGCCCAGTGAGATAGTAGTGGAGTTTGGGAGGCTCTAGAAAGAGACAGCGCCAGCGTTTGTGGGGCTGTGAATGGGGTTTGCCTGGCTACTTGAAAAGACGCAAGAGCTTTTGGTCCTGGCCCCTTTGGGGTGGGAGGAATCCCTGGACTTTCGCACTTGCTGAGCCTGGCGCCAGGTGTACTCGGCAGCCCAGTGAGATAGTAATGGATATTGGGAGGCTCTAGAAAGAGACAGCGCCAGCGTTGGTGGGGCTGTGAATGGGGATGCCTGGCTACTTGAGGAGCAGCAAGAGCTTTTGGTCCAAGCCCCTTTGGGGTGGGAGGAAGCCCTGGACGTTCGCACTTGCTGAGCCTGGCGCCAGGTGTACTCGGCTGCCCATGCAGGTAATATTGGAGTTTGGGAGGCTCTAGAAAGAGACAGCGCCAGCGTTGGTGGGGCTGTGAATGGGGATGCCTGGCTACTTGAAGAGCAGCAAGAGCTTTTGGTCCTGGCCCCTTTGGGGTGGGAGGAATCCCTGGACATTCGCAATTGCTGAGCCTAGCTCTTGGTTTAATCGGCAGCCCAGTGAGATAGTAATGGATATTGGGAGGCTCTAGAAAGAGACAGCGCCAGCGTTAGTGGGGCTGTGAATGGGGTTTGCCTGGCTACTTGAAAAGCAGCAAGAGCTTTTGGTCCTGGCCCCTTTGGGGTGGGAGGAATCCCTGGACGTTCGTAGTTTCTGAGCTGTGCTACGGCCTAGCTGCCCAGGCAGGTAGTATTGGAGTTTGGGAGGCTCTAGAAAGAGACAGCGCCATCGTTTGTGAGGCTGTGAATGGGGTTGCGTGCCTTCTTGAAGAGCAGCAAGAGCTTTTGGTCCTGGCCCCTTTGGGGTGGGTGGAATCCCTGGACGTTCGCAATTGCTGTGCCTGCCTCTGGCTCTAATTAGGGGCCCGGGCAGACAGTACTGGATTTTGGGAGGCTTTAGAAAGAGACAGCGCCACCATTGGTGCGGCTGTGAATAAGAATGCCTGGCTCCTTGAAGAGCAGCAAGAGCTTTTGTCCTGCCCCCTTTGGGGTGGGAGGAATCCCTGGACGTTCGCACTTGCTGAGCCTCGCTCCCACTTTACAAGGCGGCCCTCTGAGGTAGTCTTGGAGTTTGGGAGGCTCTGGAAAGAGACAGTGCCAGCGTTGGTGGGCCTGTGAATGGGGTTGCGTGGCTACTTGAAGAGCAGCAAGAGCTTTTGGTCCTGGCCCCTTTGGGGTGGGAGGAATCCCTGGACGTTCGCACTTGCTGAGCCTAGCTCCTGGTGTACTCGGCAGCCCAGTGAGATAGTAGTGGAGTTTGGGAGGCTCTAGAAAGAGACAGCGCCAGCGTTTGTGGGGCTGTGAATGGGGTTTGCCTGGCTACTTGAAAAGACGCAAGAGCTTTTGGTCCTGGCCCCTTTGGGGTGGGAGGAATCCCTGGACTTTCGCACTTGCTGAGCCTGGCGCCAGGTGTACTCGGCAGCCCAGTGAGATAGTAATGGATATTGGGAGGCTCTAGAAAGAGACAGCGCCAGCGTTGGTGGGGCTGTGAATGGGGATGCCTGGCTACTTGAGGAGCAGCAAGAGCTTTTGGTCCAAGCCCCTTTGGGGTGGGAGGAAGCCCTGGACGTTCGCACTTGCTGAGCCTGGCGCCAGGTGTACTCGGCTGCCCATGCAGGTAATATTGGAGTTTGGGAGGCTCTAGAAAGAGACAGCGCCAGCGTTGGTGGGGCTGTGAATGGGGATGCCTGGCTACTTGAAGAGCAGCAAGAGCTTTTGGTCCTGGCCCCTTTGGGGTGGGAGGAATCCCTGGACATTCGCAATTGCTGAGCCTAGCTCTTGGTTTAATCGGCAGCCCAGTGAGATAGTAATGGATATTGGGAGGCTCTAGAAAGAGACAGCGCCAGCGTTAGTGGGGCTGTGAATGGGGTTTGCCTGGCTACTTGAAAAGACGCAAGAGCTTTTGGTCCTGGCCCCTTTGGGGTGGGAGGAATCCCTGGACGTTCGTAGTTTCTGAGCTGTGCTACGGCCTAGCTGCCCAGGCAGGTAGTATTGGAGTTTGGGAGGCTCTAGAAAGAGACAGCGCCATCGTTTGTGAGGCTGTGAATGGGGTTGCGTGCCTTCTTGAAGAGCAGCAAGAGCTTTTGGTCCTGGCCCCTTTGGGGTGGGTGGAATCCCTGGACGTTCGCAATTGCTGTGCCTGCCTCTGGCTCTAATTAGGGGCCCGGGCAGACAGTACTGGATTTTGGGAGGCTTTAGAAAGAGACAGCGCCACCATTGGTGCGGCTGTGAATAAGAATGCCTGGCTCCTTGAAGAGCAGCAAGAGCTTTTGTCCTGCCCCCTTTGGGGTGGGAGGAATCCCTGGACGTTCGCACTTGCTGAGCCTCGCTCCCACTTTACAAGGCGGCCCTCTGAGGTAGTCTTGGAGTTTGGGAGTCTCTGGAAAGAGACAGTGCCAGCGTTGGTGGGCCTGTGAATGGGGTTGCGTGGCTACTTGAAGAGCAGCAAGAGCTTTTGGTCCTGGCCCCTTTGGGGTGGGAGGAATCCCTGGACGTTCGCACTTGCTGAGCCTAGCTCCTGGCGTACTCGGCAGGCCAGTGAGATAGTAGTGGAGTTTGGGAGGCTTTAGAAAGAGACAGCGGCAGAGTTTGTGGGGCTGTGAATGGGGTTTGCCTGGCTACTTGGAAAGCAGCAAGGGCTTTTGGTCCTGGCCCCTTTGGGGTGGGAGTAATCCCTGGACGTTCGCACTTGCTGAGCCTGGCGCCAGGTGTACTCGGCTGCCCATGCAGGTAGTAGAGGAGTTTGGGAGGCTCTAGAAAGAGACAGCGCCAGCGTTTGTGGGGCTGTGAATGGGGATGCCTGGCTCCCTGAAGAGCAGCAAGAGCTTTTGGTCCTGGCCCCTTTGGGGTGGGAGGAATCCCTGGACGTTCGCACTTGCTGAGCCTAGCTCCTGGTGTACTCGGCAGCCCAGTGATATAGTAGTGGAGTTTGGGAGGCTCTAGAAAGAGACAGCGCCAGCGTTTGTGGGGCTGTGAATGGGGTTTGCCTGGCTACTTGAAAAGACGCAAGAGCTTTTGGTCCTGGCCCCTTTGGGGTGGGAGGAATCCCTGGACGTTCGCACTTGCTGAGCCTAGCTCCTGGCGTACTCGGCAGGCCAGTGAGATAGTAATGGATATTGGGAGGCTCTAGAAAGAGACAGCGCCAGCGTTGGTGGGGCTGTGAATGGGGATGCCTGGCTACTTGAGGAGCAGCAAGAGCTTTTGGTCCAAGCCCCTTTGGGGTGGGAGGAAGCCCTGGACGTTCGCACTTGCTGAGCCTGGCGCCAGGTGTACTCGGCTGCCCATGCAGGTAATATTGGAGTTTGGGAGGCTCTAGAAAGAGACAGCGCCAGCGTTGGTGGGGCTGTGAATGGGGATGCCTGGCTACTTGAAGAGCAGCAAGAGCTTTTGGTCCTGGCCCCTTTGGGGTGGGAGGAATCCCTGGACATTCGCAATTGCTGAGCCTAGCTCTTGGTTTAATCGGCAGCCCAGTGAGATAGTAATGGATATTGGGAGGCTCTAGAAAGAGACAGCGCCAGCGTTAGTGGGGCTGTGAATGGGGTTTGCCTGGCTACTTGAAAAGCAGCAAGAGCTTTTGGTCCTGGCCCCTTTGGGGTGGGAGGAATCCCTGGACGTTCGTAGTTTCTGAGCTGTGCTACGGCCTAGCTGCCCAGGCAGGTAGTATAAGAGTTTGGGAGGCTCTAGAAAGAGACAGCGCCATCGTTTGTGAGGCTGTGAATGGGGTTGCGTGCCTTCTTGAAGAGCAGCAAGAGCTTTTGGTCCTGGCCCCTTTGGGGTGGGTGGAATCCCTGGACGTTCGCAATTGCTGTGCCTGCCTCTGGCTCTAATTAGGGGCCCGGGCAGACAGTACTGGATTTTGGGAGGCTTTAGAAAGAGACAGCGCCAGCATTGGTGGGGCTGTGAATAAGAATGCCTGGCTCCTTGAAGAGCAGCAAGAGCTTTTGTCCTGCCCCCTTTGGGGTGGGAGGAATCCATGGACGTTCGCACTTGCTGAGCCTCGCTCCCACTTTACAAGGCGGCCCTCTGAGGTAGTCTTGGAGTTTGGGAGGCTCTGGAAAGAGACAGTGCCAGCGTTGGTGGGGCTGTGAATGGGGTTTGCCTGGCTACTTGAAAAGCAGCAAGAGCTTTTGGTCCTGGCCCCTTTGGGGTGGGAGGAATCCCTGGACGTTCGTAGTTTCTGAGCTCTGCTACGGCCTAGCTGCCCAGGCAGGTAGTATAAGAGCTTGGGAGACTGTAGAAAGAGACAGCGCCATCGTTTGTGAGGCTGTGAATGGGGTTGCGTGCCTTCTTGAAGAGCAGCAAGAGCTTTTGGTCCTGGCCCCTTTGGGGTGGGTGGAATCCCTGGACGTTCGCAATTGCTGTGCCTGCCTCTGGCTCTAATTAGGGGCCCGGGCAGACAGTACTGGATTTTGGGAGGCTTTAGAAAGAGACAGCGCCACCATTGGTGCGGCTGTGAATAAGAATGCCTGGCTCCTTGAAGAGCAGCAAGAGCTTTTGTCCTGCCCCCTTTGGGGTGGGAGGAATCCCTGGACGTTCGCACTTGCTGAGCCTCGCTCCCACTTTACAAGGCGGCCCTCTGAGGTAGTCTTGGAGTTTGGGAGGCTCTGGAAAGAGACAGTGCCAGCGTTGGTGGGCCTGTGAATGGGGTTGCGTGGCTACTTGAAGAGCAGCAAGAGCTTTTGGTCCTGGCCCCTTTGGGGTGGGAGGAATCCCTGGACGTTCGCACTTGCTGAGCCTAGCTCCTGGTGTACTCGGCAGCCCAGTGAGATAGTAGTGGAGTTTGGGAGGCTCTAGAAAGAGACAGCGCCAGCGTTTGTGGGGCTGTGAATGGGGTTTGCCTGGCTACTTGAAAAGACGCAAGAGCTTTTGGTCCTGGCCCCTTTGGGGTGGGAGGAATCCCTGGACTTTCGCACTTGCTGAGCCTGGCGCCAGGTGTACTCGGCAGCCCAGTGAGATAGTAATGGATATTGGGAGGCTCTAGAAAGAGACAGCGCCAGCGTTGGTGGGGCTGTGAATGGGGATGCCTGGCTACTTGAGGAGCAGCAAGAGCTTTTGGTCCAAGCCCCTTTGGGGTGGGAGGAAGCCCTGGACGTTCGCACTTGCTGAGCCTGGCGCCAGGTGTACTCGGCTGCCCATGCAGGTAATATTGGAGTTTGGGAGGCTCTAGAAAGAGACAGCGCCAGCGTTGGTGGGGCTGTGAATGGGGATGCCTGGCTACTTGAAGAGCAGCAAGAGCTTTTGGTCCTGGCCCCTTTGGGGTGGGAGGAATCCCTGGACATTCGCAATTGCTGAGCCTAGCTCTTGGTTTAATCGGCAGCCCAGTGAGATAGTAATGGATATTGGGAGGCTCTAGAAAGAGACAGCGCCAGCGTTAGTGGGGCTGTGAATGGGGTTTGCCTGGCTACTTGAAAAGCAGCAAGAGCTTTTGGTCCTGGCCCCTTTGGGGTGGGAGGAATCCCTGGACGTTCGTAGTTTCTGAGCTGTGCTACGGCCTAGCTGCCCAGGCAGGTAGTATTGGAGTTTGGGAGGCTCTAGAAAGAGACAGCGCCATCGTTTTTGAGGCTGTGAATGGGGTTGCGTGCCTTCTTGAAGAGCAGCAAGAGCTTTTGGTCCTGGCCCCTTTGGGGTGGGTGGAATCCCTGGACGTTCGCAATTGCTGTGCCTGCCTCTGGCTCTAATCAGGGGCCCGGGCAGACAGTACTGGATTTTGGGAGGCTTTAGAAAGAGACAGCGCCACCATTGGTGCGGCTGTGAATAAGAATGCCTGGCTACTTGAAGAGCAGCAAGAGCTTTTGTCCTGCCCCCTTTGGGGTGGGAGGAATCCCTGGACGTTCGCAATTGCTGAGCCTCGCTCCCACTTTACAAGGCGGCCCTCTGAGGTAGTCTTGGAGTTTGGGAGGCTCTGGAAAGAGACAGTGCCAGCGTTGGTGGGGCTGTGAATCGGGTTGCCTGGCTACTTGAAGAGCAGCAAGAGCTTTTGGTCCTGGCCCCTTTGGGGTGGGAGGAATCCCTGGACGTTCGCACTTGCTGAGCCTAGCTCCTGGCGTACTCGGCAGGCCAGTGAGATAGTAGTGGAGTTTGGGAGGCTTTAGAAAGAGACAGCGCCAGCGTTTGTGGGGCTGTGAATGGGGTTTGCCTGGCTACTTGGAAAGCAGCAAGGGCTTTTGGTCCTGGCCCCTTTGGGGTGGGAGGAATCCCTGGACGTTCGCACTTGCTGAGCCTGGCGCCAGGTGTACTCGGCTGCCCATGCAGGTAGTAGAGGAGTTTGGGAGGCTCTAGAAAGAGACAGCGCCAGCGTTTGTGGGGCTGTGAATGGGGATGCCTGGCTCCCTGAAGAGCAGCAAGAGCTTTTGGTCCTGGCCCCTTTGGGGTGGGAGGAATCCCTGGACGTTCGCACTTGCTGAGCCTAGCTCCTGGTGTACTCGGCAGCCCAGTGATATAGTAGTGGAGTTTGGGAGGCTCTAGAAAGAGACAGCGCCAGCGTTTGTGGGGCTGTGAATGGGGTTTGCCTGGCTACTTGAAAAGACGCAAGAGCTTTTGGTCCTGGCCCCTTTGGGGTGGGAGGAATCCCTGGACGTTCGCACTTGCTGAGCCTAGCTCCTGGCGTACTCGGCAGGCCAGTGAGATAGTAATGGATATTGGGAGGCTCTAGAAAGAGACAGCGCCAGCGTTGGTGGGGCTGTGAATGGGGATGCCTGGCTACTTGAGGAGCAGCAAGAGCTTTTGGTCCAAGCCCCTTTGGGGTGGGAGGAAGCCCTGGACGTTCGCACTTGCTGAGCCTGGCGCCAGGTGTACTCGGCTGCCCATGCAGGTAATATTGGAGTTTGGGAGGCTCTAGAAAGAGACAGCGCCAGCGTTGGTGGGGCTGTGAATGGGGATGCCTGGCTACTTGAAGAGCAGCAAGAGCTTTTGGTCCTGGCCCCTTTGGGGTGGGAGGAATCCCTGGACATTCGCAATTGCTGAGCCTAGCTCTTGGTTTAATCGGCAGCCCAGTGAGATAGTAATGGATATTGGGAGGCTCTAGAAAGAGACAGCGCCAGCGTTAGTGGGGCTGTGAATGGGGTTTGCCTGGCTACTTGAAAAGCAGCAAGAGCTTTTGGTCCTGGCCCCTTTGGGGTGGGAGGAATCCCTGGACGTTCGTAGTTTCTGAGCTGTGCTACGGCCTAGCTGCCCAGGCAGGTAGTATTGGAGTTTGGGAGGCTCTAGAAAGAGACAGCGCCATCGTTTGTGAGGCTGTGAATGGGGTTGCGTGCCTTCTTGAAGAGCAGCAAGAGCTTTTGGTCCTGGCCCCTTTGGGGTGGGTGGAATCCCTGGACGTTCGCAATTGCTGTGCCTGCCTCTGGCTCTAATTAGGGGCCCGGGCAGACAGTACTGGATTTTGGGAGGCTTTAGAAAGAGACAGCGCCAGCATTGGTGGGGCTGTGAATAAGAATGCCTGGCTCCTTGAAGAGCAGCAAGAGCTTTTGTCCTGCCCCCTTTGGGGTGGGAGGAATCCCTGGACGTTCGCACTTGCTGAGCCTCGCTCCCACTTTACAAGGCGGCCCTCTGAGGTAGTCTTGGAGTTTGGGAGGCTCTGGAAAGAGACAGTGCCAGCGTTGGTGGGCCTGTGAATGGGGTTGCGTGGCTACTTGAAGAGCAGCAAGAGCTTTTGGTCCTGGCCCCTTTGGGGTGGGAGGAATCCCTGGACGTTCGCACTTGCTGAGCCTAGCTCCTGGCGTACTCGGCAGGCCAGTGAGATAGTAGTGGAGTTTGGGAGGCTTTAGAAAGAGACAGCGCCAGCGTTTGTGGGGCTGTGAATGGGGTTTGCCTGGCTACTTGGAAAGCAGCAAGGGCTTTTGGTCCTGGCCCCTTTGGGGTGGGAGGAATCCCTGGACGTTCGCACTTGCTGAGCCTGGCGCCAGGTGTACTCGGCTGCCCATGCAGGTAGTAGAGGAGTTTGGGAGGCTCTAGAAAGAGACAGCGCCAGCGTTTGTGGGGCTGTGAATGGGGATGCCTGGCTCCCTGAAGAGCAGCAAGAGCTTTTGGTCCTGGCCCCTTTGGGGTGGGAGGAATCCCTGGACGTTCGCACTTGCTGAGCCTAGCTCCTGGTGTACTCGGCAGCCCAGTGATATAGTAGTGGAGTTTGGGAGGCTCTAGAAAGAGACAGCGCCAGCGTTTGTGGGGCTGTGAATGGGGTTTGCCTGGCTACTTGAAAAGACGCAAGAGCTTTTGGTCCTGGCCCCTTTGGGGTGGGAGGAATCCCTGGACGTTCGCAATTGCTGAGCCTGGCGCCAGGTGTACTCGGCAGCCCAGTGAGATAGTAATGGATATTGGGAGGCTCTAGAAAGAGACAGCGCCAGCGTTGGTGGGGCTGTGAATGGGGATGCCTGGCTACTTGAGGAGCAGCAAGAGCTTTTGGTCCAAGCCCCTTTGGGGTGGGAGGAAGCCCTGGACGTTCGCACTTGCTGAGCCTGGCGCCAGGTGTACTCGGCTGCCCATGCAGGTAATATTGGAGTTTGGGAGGCTCTAGAAAGAGACAGCGCCAGCGTTGGTGGGGCTGTGAATGGGGATGCCTGGCTACTTGAAGAGCAGCAAGAGCTTTTGGTCCTGGCCCCTTTGGGGTGGGAGGAATCCCTGGACATTCGCAATTGCTGAGCCTAGCTCTTGGTTTAATCGGCAGCCCAGTGAGATAGTAATGGATATTGGGAGGCTCTAGAAAGAGACAGCGCCAGCGTTAGTGGGGCTGTGAATGGGGTTTGCCTGGCTACTTGAAAAGCAGCAAGAGCTTTTGGTCCTGGCCCCTTTGGGGTGGGAGGAATCCCTGGACGTTCGTAGTTTCTGAGCTGTGCTACGGCCTAGCTGCCCAGGCAGGTAGTATTGGAGTTTGGGAGGCTCTAGAAAGAGACAGCGCCATCGTTTGTGAGGCTGTGAATGGGGTTGCGTGCCTTCTTGAAGAGCAGCAAGAGCTTTTGGTCCTGGCCCCTTTGGGGTGGGTGGAATCCCTGGACGTTCGCAATTGCTGTGCCTGCCTCTGGCTCTAATTAGGGGCCCGGGCAGACAGTACTGGATTTTGGGAGGCTTTAGAAAGAGACAGCGCCACCATTGGTGCGGCTGTGAATAAGAATGCCTGGCTCCTTGAAGAGCAGCAAGAGCTTTTGTCCTGCCCCCTTTGGGGTGGGAGGAATCCCTGGACGTTCGCACTTGCTGAGCCTCGCTCCCACTTTACAAGGCGGCCCTCTGAGGTAGTCTTGGAGTTTGGGAGGCTCTGGAAAGAGACAGTGCCAGCGTTGGTGGGCCTGTGAATGGGGTTGCGTGGCTACTTGAAGAGCAGCAAGAGCTTTTGGTCCTGGCCCCTTTGGGGTGGGAGGAATCCCTGGACGTTCGCACTTGCTGAGCCTAGCTCCTGGCGTACTCGGCAGGCCAGTGAGATAGTAGTGGAGTTTGGGAGGCTTTAGAAAGAGACAGCGCCAGCGTTTGTGGGGCTGTGAATGGGGTTTGCCTGGCTACTTGGAAAGCAGCAAGGGCTTTTGGTCCTGGCCCCTTTGGGGTGGGAGTAATCCCTGGACGTTCGCACTTGCTGAGCCTGGCGCCAGGTGTACTCGGCTGCCCATGCAGGTAGTAGAGGAGTTTGGGAGGCTCTAGAAAGAGACAGCGCCAGCGTTTGTGGGGCTGTGAATGGGGATGCCTGGCTCCCTGAAGAGCAGCAAGAGCTTTTGGTCCTGGCCCCTTTGGGGTGGGAGGAATCCCTGGACGTTCGCACTTGCTGAGCCTAGATCCTGGCGTACTTGGCAGCCCAGTGAGATATTAGTGGAGTCTGGGAGGCTTTAGAAAGAGACAGCGCCAGCGTTTGTGGGGCTGTGAATGGGGTTTGCCTGGCTACTTGAAGAGCAGCAAGAGCTTTTGGTCCTGGCCCCTTTGGGGTGGGAGGAATCCCTGGATGTTCGCACTTGCTGAGCCTGGCGCCAGGTGTACTCGGCTGCCCATGCAGGTAGTATTGGAGTTTGGGAGGCTCTAGAAAGAGACAGCGCCAGCGTTTGTGGGGCTGTGAATGGGGATGCCTGGCTACTTGAAAAGACGCAAGAGCTTTTGGTCCTGGCCCCTTTGGGGTGGGAGGAATCCATGGACGTTCGCAGTTCCTTAGCCTCGCTCCCACTTTACAAGGCGGCCCTCTGAGGTATTATTGGAGTTTGGGAGGCTCTGGAGAGAGACAGCGCCAGCGTTGGTGGGCCTGTGAATGGGGTTGCGTGCCTTCTTGAAGAGCAGCAAGAGCTTTTGGTCCTGGCCCCTTTGGGGTGGGAGGAATCCATGGACGTTCGCAATTGCTGTTCCTGTCTCCGGCTCTAATCAGGAGCCCGGGCAGACAGTATTAGAGTTTGGGAGGCTCTAGAAAGAGACAGCGCCAGCGTTGGTGGGGGCTGTGAATAAGAATGCCTGGCTACTTGAAGAGCAGCAAGAGCTTTTGTCCTGGCCCCTGTGGGGTGGGAGGAATCCCTGGACGTTCGCAATTGCTGAGCCTCGCTCCCACTTTACAAGACGGACCTCTGAGATAGTGTTGAAGTCTGGGAGGCCCTAGAAAAAGTCAGCGCCAGCGTTGGTGGGGCTGTGAATCGGGTTGCCTGGCTACTTGAAAAGCATCGAGGGCTTTTGGTCCTGGCCCCTTTGGGGTGGGAGGAATCCCTGGACGTTCGCACTTGCTGAGCCTAGCTCCTGGCGTACTTGGCAGCCGAGTGAGATACTAGTGGAGTTTGGGAGGCTTTAGAAAGAGACAGCGCCATCGTTTTTGAGGCTGTGAATGGGGTTTGCCTGGCTACTTGAAAAGCAGCGAGAACTTTTGGTCCTGGCCCCTTTGGGGTGGGAGGAATCCATGGACGTTCGCACTTTCTGAGCCTGGCGCCAGGTGTACTCGGCTGCCCATGCAGGTAGTCTTGGAGTTTGGGAGGCTCTAGAAAGAGACAGCACCAGCGTTTGTGGGGCTGTGAATGGGGATGCCTGGCTACTTGAAGAGCAGCAAGAGCTTTTGGTCATGGCCCCTTTGGGGTGGGAGGAATCCCTGGACATTCGCACTTGCTGAGCCTGGCGCCAGGTGTACTCGGAAGCCCAGTGAGATAGTAATGGATATTGGGAGGCTCTAGAAAGAGACAGCGCCAGCGTTGGTGGGTCTGTGAATGGGGATGCCTGGCTACTTGAAGAGCAGCAAGAGCTTTTGGTCCTGGCCCCTTTGGGGTGGGAGGAATCCCTGGACATTCGCAATTGCTGAGCCTAGCTCTTGGTTTAATCGGCAGCCCAGTGAGATAGTTATGGATATTGGGAGGCTCTAGAAAGAGACAGCGCCAGCGTTAGTGGGGCTGTGAATGGGGTTTGCCTGGCTACTTGAAAAGCAGCAAGAGCTTTTGGTCCTGGCCCCTTTGGGGTGGGAGGAATCCCTGGACGTTCATAGTTTCTGAGCTGTGCTACGGCCTAGCTGCCCAGGCAGGTAGTATAAGAGTTTGGGAGGCTCTAGAAAGAGACAGCGCCATCGTTTGTGAGGCTGTGAATGGGGTTGCGTGCCTTCTTGAAGAGCAGCAAGAGCTTTTGGTCCTGGCCCCTTTGAGGTGGGTGGAATCCCTGGACGTTCGCAATTGCTGTGCCTGCCTCTGGCTCTAATTAGGGGCCCGGGCAGACAGTACTGGATTTTGGGAGGCTTTAGAAAGAGACAGCGCCACCATTGGTGCGGCTGTGAATAAGAATGCCTGGCTCCTTAAAGAGCAGCAAGAGCTTTTGTCCTGCCCCCTTTGGGGTGGGAGGAATCCCTGGACGTTCGCACTTGCTGAGCCTCGCTCCCACTTTACAAGGCGGCCCTCTGAGGTAGTCTTGGAGTTTGGGAGGCTCTGGAAAGAGACAGTGCCAGCGTTGGTGGGCCTGTGAATGGGGTTGCGTGGCTACTTGAAGAGCAGCAAGAGCTTTTGGTCCTGGCCCCTTTGGGGTGGGAGGAATCCCTGGACGTTCGCACTTGCTGAGCCTAGCTCCTGGCGTACTCGGCAGGCCAGTGAGATAGTAGTGGAGTTTGGGAGGCTTTAGAAAGAGACAGCGCCAGCGTTTGTGGGGCTGTGAATGGGGTTTGCCTGGCTACTTGGAAAGCAGCAAGGGCTTTTGGTCCTGGCCCCTTTGGGGTGGGAGTAATCCCTGGACGTTCGCACTTGCTGAGCCTGGCGCCAGGTGTACTCGGCTGCCCATGCAGGTAGTAGAGGAGTTTGGGAGGCTCTAGAAAGAGACAGCGCCAGCGTTTGTGGGGCTGTGAATGGGGATGCCTGGCTCCCTGAAGAGCAGCAAGAGCTTTTGGTCCTGGCCCCTTTGGGGTGGGAGGAATCCCTGGACGTTCGCACTTGCTGAGCCTAGCTCCTGGCGTACTTGGCAGCCCAGTGAGATATTAGTGGAGTCTGGGAGGCTTTAGAAAGAGACAGCGCCAGCGTTTGTGGGGCTGTGAATGGGGTTTGCCTGGCTACTTGAAGAGCAGCAAGAGCTTTTGGTCCTGGCCCCTTTGGGGTGGGAGGAATCCCTGGATGTTCGCACTTGCTGAGCCTGGCGCCAGGTGTACTCGGCTGCCCATGCAGGTAGTATTGGAGTTTGGGAGGCTCTAGAAAGAGACAGCGCCAGCGTTTGTGGGGCTGTGAATGGGGATGCCTGGCTACTTGAAAAGACGCAAGAGCTTTTGGTCCTGGCCCCTTTGGGGTGGGAGGAATCCATGGACGTTCGCAGTTCCTTAGCCTCGCTCCCACTTTACAAGGCGGCCCTCTGAGGTATTATTGGAGTTTGGGAGGCTCTGGAGAGAGACAGCGCCAGCGTTGGTGGGCCTGTGAATGGGGTTGCGTGCCTTCTTGAAGAGCAGCAAGAGCTTTTGGTCCTGGCCCCTTTGGGGTGGGAGGAATCCATGGACGTTCGCAATTGCTGTTCCTGTCTCCGGCTCTAATCAGGAGCCCGGGCAGACAGTATTAGAGTTTGGGAGGCTCTAGAAAGAGACAGCGCCAGCGTTGGTGGGGGCTGTGAATAAGAATGCCTGGCTACTTGAAGAGCAGCAAGAGCTTTTGTCCTGGCCCCTGTGGGGTGGGAGGAATCCCTGGACGTTCGCAATTGCTGAGCCTCGCTCCCACTTTACAAGACGGACCTCTGAGATAGTGTTGAAGTCTGGGAGGCCCTAGAAAAAGTCAGCGCCAGCGTTGGTGGGGCTGTGAATCGGGTTGCCTGGCTACTTGAAAAGCATCGAGGGCTTTTGGTCCTGGCCCCTTTGGGGTGGGAGGAATCCCTGGACGTTCGCACTTGCTGAGCCTAGCTCCTGGCGTACTTGGCAGCCGAGTGAGATACTAGTGGAGTTTGGGAGGCTTTAGAAAGAGACAGCGCCACCGTTTTTGAGGCTGTGAATGGGGTTTGCCTGGCTACTTGAAAAGCAGCGAGAACTTTTGGTCCTGGCCCCTTTGGGGTGGGAGGAATCCATGGACGTTCGCACTTGCTGAGCCTGGCGCCAGGTGTACTCGGCTGCCCATGCAGGTAGTCTTGGAGTTTGGGAGGCTCTAGAAAGAGACAGCACCAGCGTTTGTGGGGCTGTGAATGGGGATGCCTGGCTACTTGAAGAGCAGCAAGAGCTTTTGGTCATGGCCCCTTTGGGGTGGGAGGAATCCCTGGACATTCGCACTTGCTGAGCCTGGCGCCAGGTGTACTCGGCAGCCCAGTGAGATAGTAATGGATATTGGGAGGCTCTAGAAAGAGACAGCGCCAGCGTTAGTGGGGCTGTGAATGGGGTTTGCCTGGCTACTTGAAAAGCAGCAAGAGCTTTTGGTCCTGGCCCCTTTGGGGTGGGAGGAATCCCTGGACATTCGCAATTGCTGAGCCTAGCTCTTGGTTTAATCGGCAGCCCAGTGAGATAGTTATGGATATTGGGAGGCTCTAGAAAGAGACAGCGCCAGCGTTAGTGGGGCTGTGAATGGGGTTTGCCTGGCTACTTGAAAAGCAGCAAGAGCTTTTGGTCCTGGCCCCTTTGGGGTGGGAGGAATCCCTGGATGTTCGTAGTTTCTGAGCTGTGTTACGGCCTAGCTGCCCAGGCAGGTAGTATTGGAGTTTGGGAGGCTCTAGAAAGAGACAGCGCCATCGTTTGTGAGGCTGTGAATGGGGTTGCGTGCCTTCTTGAAGAGCAGCAAGAGCTTTTGGTCCTGGCCCCTTTGGGGTGGGTGGAAACCCTGGACGTTCGCAATTGCTGTGCCTGCCTCTGGCTCTAATTAGGGGCCCGGGCAGACAGTACTGGATTTTGGGAGGCTTTAGAAAGAGACAGCGCCACCATTGGTGCGGCTGTGAATAAGAATGCCTGACTCCTTGAAGAGCAGCAAGAGCTTTTGTCCTGCCCCCTTTGGGGTGGGAGGAATCCCTGGACGTTCGCAATTGCTGAGCCTCGCTCCCACTTTACAAGGCGGCCCTCTGAGGTAGTCTTGGAGTTTGGGAGGCTCTGGAAAGAGACAGTGCAAGCGTTGGTGGGCCTGTGAATGGGGTTGCGTGGCTACTTGAAGAGCAGCAAGAGCTTTTGGTCCTGGCCCCTTTGGGGTGGGAGGAATCCCTGGACGTTCGCACTTGCTGAGCCTAGCTCCTGGCGTACTCGGCAGGCCAGTGAGATAGTAGTGGAGTTTGGGAGGCTTTAGAAAGAGACAGCGCCAGCGTTTGTGGGGCTGTGAATGGGGTTTGCCTGGCTACTTGGAAAGCAGCAAGGGCTTTTGGTCCTGGCCCCTTTGGGGTGGGAGGAATCCCTGGACGTTCGCACTTGCTGAGCCTGGCGCCAGGTGTACTCGTCTGCCCATGCAGGTAGTAGTGGAGTTTGGGAGGCTCTAGAAAGAGACAGCGCCAGCGTTGGTGGGGCTGTGAATGGGGATGCCTGGCTCCCTGAAGAGCAGCAAGAGCTTTTGGTCCTGGCCCCTTTGGGGTGGGAGGAATCCCTGGACGTTCGCACTTGCTGAGCCTAGCTCCTGGTGTACTCGGCAGCCCAGTGAGATAGTAGTGGAGTTTGGGAGGCTCTAGAAAGAGACAGCGCCAGCGTTTGTGGGGCTGTGAATGGGGTTTGCCTGGCTACTTGAAAAGACGCAAGAGCTTTTGGTCCTGGCCCCTTTGGGGTGGGAGGAATCCCTGGACTTTCGCACTTGCTGAGCCTGGCGCCAGGTGTACTCGGCAGCCCAGTGAGATAGTAATGGATATTGGGAGGCTCTAGAAAGAGACAGCGCCAGCGTTGGTGGGGCTGTGAATGGGGATGCCTGGCTACTTGAGGAGCAGCAAGAGCTTTTGGTCCAAGCCCCTTTGGGGTGGGAGGAAGCCCTGGACGTTCGCACTTGCTGAGCCTGGCGCCAGGTGTACTCGGCTGCCCATGCAGGTAATATTGGAGTTTGGGAGGCTCTAGAAAGAGACAGCGCCAGCGTTGGTGGGGCTGTGAATGGGGATGCCTGGCTACTTGAAGAGCAGCAAGAGCTTTTGGTCCTGGCCCCTTTGGGGTGGGAGGAATCCCTGGACATTCGCAATTGCTGAGCCTAGCTCTTGGTTTAATCGGCAGCCCAGTGAGATAGTAATGGATATTGGGAGGCTCTAGAAAGAGACAGCGCCAGCATTAGTGGGGCTGTGAATGGGGTTTGCCTGGCTACTTGAAAAGCAGCAAGAGCTTTTGGTCCTGGCCCCTTTGGGGTGGGAGGAATCCCTGGACGTTCGTAGTTTCTGAGCTGTGCTACGGCCTAGCTGCCCAGGCAGGTAGTATTGGAGTTTGGGAGGCTCTAGAAAGAGACAGCGCCATCGTTTGTGAGGCTGTGAATGGGGTTGCGTGCCTTCTTGAAGAGCAGCAAGAGCTTTTGGTCCTGGCCCCTTTGGGGTGGGTGGAATCCCTGGACGTTCGCAATTGCTGTGCCTGCCTCTGGCTCTAATTAGGGGCCCGGGCAGACAGTACTGGATTTTGGGAGGCTTTAGAAAGAGACAGCGCCACCATTGGTGCGGCTGTGAATAAGAATGCCTGGCTCCTTGAAGAGCAGCAAGAGCTTTTGTCCTGCCCCCTTTGGGGTGGGAGGAATCCCTGGACGTTCGCACTTGCTGAGCCTCGCTCCCACTTTACAAGGCGGCCCTCTGAGGTAGTCTTGGAGTTTGGGAGGCTCTGGAAAGAGACAGTGCCAGCGTTGGTGGGCCTGTGAATGGGGTTGCGTGGCTACTTGAAGAGCAGCAAGAGCTTTTGGTCCTGGCCCCTTTGGGGTGGGAGGAATCCCTGGACGTTCGCACTTGCTGAGCCTAGCTCCTGGCGTACTCGGCAGGCCAGTGAGATAGTAGTGGAGTTTGGGAGGCTTTAGAAAGAGACAGCGGCAGAGTTTGTGGGGCTGTGAATGGGGTTTGCCTGGCTACTTGGAAAGCAGCAAGGGCTTTTGGTCCTGGCCCCTTTGGGGTGGGAGGAATCCCTGGACGTTCGCACTTGCTGAGCCTGGCCCCAGGTGTACTCGGCTGCCCATGCAGGTAGTAGAGGAGTTTGGGAGGCTCTAGAAAGAGACAGCGCCAGCGTTTGTGGGGCTGTGAATGGGGATGCCTGGCTCCCTGAAGAGCAGCAAGAGCTTTTGGTCCTGGCCCCTTTGGGGTGGGAGGAATCCCTGGACGTTCGCACTTGCTGAGCCTAGCTCCTGGTGTACTCGGCAGCCCAGTGATATAGTAGTGGAGTTTGGGAGGCTCTAGAAAGAGACAGCGCCAGCGTTTGTGGGGCTGTGAATGGGGTTTGCCTGGCTACTTGAAAAGACGCAAGAGCTTTTGGTCCTGGCCCCTTTGGGGTGGGAGGAATCCCTGGACTTTCGCACTTGCTGAGCCTGGCGCCAGGTGTACTCGGCAGCCCAGTGAGATAGTAATGGATATTGGGAGGCTCTAGAAAGAGACAGCGCCAGCGTTGGTGGGGCTGTGAATGGGGATGCCTGGCTACTTGAGGAGCAGCAAGAGCTTTTGGTCCAAGCCCCTTTGGGGTGGGAGGAAGCCCTGGACGTTCGCACTTGCTGAGCCTGGTGCCAGGTGTACTCGGCTGCCCATGCAGGTAATATTGGAGTTTGGGAGGCTCTAGAAAGAGACAGCGCCAGCGTTGGTGGGGCTGTGAATGGGGATGCCTGGCTACTTGAAGAGCAGCAAGAGCTTTTGGTCCTGGCCCCTTTGGGGTGGGAGGAATCCCTGGACATTCGCAATTGCTGAGCCTAGCTCTTGGTTTAATCGGCAGCCCAGTGAGATAGTAATGGATATTGGGAGGCTCTAGAAAGAGACAGCGCCAGCATTAGTGGGGCTGTGAATGGGGTTTGCCTGGCTACTTGAAAAGCAGCAAGAGCTTTTGGTCCTGGCCCCTTTGGGGTGGGAGGAATCCCTGGACGTTCGTAGTTTCTGAGCTGTGCTACGGCCTAGCTGCCCAGGCAGGTAGTATTGGAGTTTGGGAGGCTCTAGAAAGAGACAGCGCCATCGTTTGTGAGGCTGTGAATGGGGTTGCGTGCCTTCTTGAAGAGCAGCAAGAGCTTTTGGTCCTGGCCCCTTTGGGGTGGGTGGAATCCCTGGACGTTCGCAATTGCTGTGCCTGCCTCTGGCTCTAATTAGGGGCCCGGGCAGACAGTACTGGATTTTGGGAGGCTTTAGAAAGAGACAGCGCCACCATTGGTGCGGCTGTGAATAAGAATGCCTGGCTCCTTGAAGAGCAGCAAGAGCTTTTGTCCTGCCCCCTTTGGGGTGGGAGGAATCCCTGGACGTTCGCACTTGCTGAGCCTCGCTCCCACTTTACAAGGCGGCCCTCTGAGGTAGTCTTGGAGTTTGGGAGGCTCTGGAAAGAGACAGTGCCAGCGTTGGTGGGCCTGTGAATGGGGTTGCGTGGCTACTTGAAGAGCAGCAAGAGCTTTTGGTCCTGGCCCCTTTGGGGTGGGAGGAATCCCTGGACGTTCGCACTTGCTGAGCCTAGCTCCTGGCGTACTCGGCAGGCCAGTGAGATAGTAGTGGAGTTTGGGAGGCTTTAGAAAGAGACAGCGGCAGAGTTTGTGGGGCTGTGAATGGGGTTTGCCTGGCTACTTGGAAAGCAGCAAGGGCTTTTGGTCCTGGCCCCTTTGGGGTGGGAGGAATCCCTGGACGTTCGCACTTGCTGAGCCTGGCCCCAGGTGTACTCGGCTGCCCATGCAGGTAGTAGAGGAGTTTGGGAGGCTCTAGAAAGAGACAGCGCCAGCGTTTGTGGGGCTGTGAATGGGGATGCCTGGCTCCCTGAAGAGCAGCAAGAGCTTTTGGTCCTGGCCCCTTTGGGGTGGGAGGAATCCCTGGACGTTCGCACTTGCTGAGCCTAGCTCCTGGTGTACTCGGCAGCCCAGTGATATAGTAGTGGAGTTTGGGAGGCTCTAGAAAGAGACAGCGCCAGCGTTTGTGGGGCTGTGAATGGGGTTTGCCTGGCTACTTGAAAAGACGCAAGAGCTTTTGGTCCTGGCCCCTTTGGGGTGGGAGGAATCCCTGGACTTTCGCACTTGCTGAGCCTGGCGCCAGGTGTACTCGGCAGCCCAGTGAGATAGTAATGGATATTGGGAGGCTCTAGAAAGAGACAGCGCCAGCGTTGGTGGGGCTGTGAATGGGGATGCCTGGCTACTTGAGGAGCAGCAAGAGCTTTTGGTCCAAGCCCCTTTGGGGTGGGAGGAAGCCCTGGACGTTCGCACTTGCTGAGCCTGGTGCCAGGTGTACTCGGCTGCCCATGCAGGTAATATTGGAGTTTGGGAGGCTCTAGAAAGAGACAGCGCCAGCGTTGGTGGGGCTGTGAATGGGGATGCCTGGCTACTTGAAGAGCAGCAAGAGCTTTTGGTCCTGGCCCCTTTGGGGTGGGAGGAATCCCTGGACATTCGCAATTGCTGAGCCTAGCTCTTGGTTTAATCGGCAGCCCAGTGAGATAGTAATGGATATTGGGAGGCTCTATAAAGAGACAGCGCCAGCGTTAGTGGGGCTGTGAATGGGGTTTGCCTGGCTACTTGAAAAGCAGCAAGAGCTTTTGGTCCTGGCCCCTTTGGGGTGGGAGGAATCCCTGGACGTTCGTAGTTTCTGAGCTGTGCTACGGCCTAGCTGCCCAGGCAGGTAGTATTGGAGTTTGGGAGGCTCTAGAAAGAGACAGCGCCATCGTTTTTGAGGCTGTGAATGGGGTTGCGTGCCTTCTTGAAGAGCAGCAAGAGCTTTTGGTCCTGGCCCCTTTGGGGTGGGTGGAATCCCTGGACGTTCGCAATTGCTGTGCCTGCCTCTGGCTCTAATCAGGGGCCCGGGCAGACAGTACTGGATTTTGGGAGGCTTTAGAAAGAGACAGCGCCACCATTGGTGCGGCTGTGAATAAGAATGCCTGGCTAATTGAAGAGCAGCAAGAGCTTTTGTCCTGCCCCCTTTGGGGTGGGAGGAATCCCT
Organism: Platalea minor; assembly: GCA_037975005.1. Classification (NCBI taxonomy): domain Eukaryota; kingdom Metazoa; phylum Chordata; class Aves; order Pelecaniformes; family Threskiornithidae; genus Platalea; species Platalea minor. The sequence goes on from JBBPFK010000176.1 coordinate 46,100, forward strand.
GGACGTTCGCAATTGCTGAGCCTCGCTCCCACTTTACAAGGCGGCCCTCTGAGGTAGTCTTGGAGTTTGGGAGGCTCTGGAAAGAGACAGTGCCAGCGTTGGTGGGGCTGTGAATGGGGTTGCCTGGCTACTTGAAGAGCAGCAAGAGCTTTTGGTCCTGGCCCCTTTGGAGTGGGAGGAATCCCTGGACGTTCGCACTTGCTGAGCCTAGCTCCTGGCGTACTCGGCAGGCCAGTGAGATAGTAGTGGAGTTTGGGAGGCTTTAGAAAGAGACAGCGCCAGCGTTTGTGGGGCTGTGAATGGGGTTTGCCTGGCTACTTGGAAAGCAGCAAGGGCTTTTGGTCCTGGCCCCTTTGGGGTGGGAGTAATCCCTGGACGTTCGCACTTGCTGAGCCTGGCGCCAGGTGTACTCGGCTGCCCATGCAGGTAGTAGAGGAGTTTGGGAGGCTCTAGAAAGAGACAGCGCCAGCGTTTGTGGGGCTGTGAATGGGGATGCCTGGCTCCCTGAAGAGCAGCAAGAGCTTTTGGTCCTGGCCCCTTTGGGGTGGGAGGAATCCCTGGACGTTCGCACTTGCTGAGCCTAGCTCCTGGTGTACTCGGCAGCCCAGTGATATAGTAGTGGAGTTTGGGAGGCTCTAGAAAGAGACAGCGCCATCGTTTGTGAGGCTGTGAATGGGGTTGCGTGCCTTCTTGAAGAGCAGCAAGAGCTTTTGGTCCTGGCCCCTTTGGGGTTGGTGGAATCCCTGGACGTTCGCAATTGCTGTGCCTGCCTCTGGCTCTAATTAGGGGCCCGGGCAGACAGTACTGGATTTTGGGAGGCTTTAGAAAGAGACAGCGCCACCATTGGTGCGGCTGTGAATAAGAATGCCTGGCTCCTTGAAGAGCAGCAAGAGCTTTTGTCCTGCCCCCTTTGGGGTGGGAGGAATCCCTGGACGTTCGCACTTGCTGAGCCTCGCTCCCACTTTACAAGGCGGCCCTCTGAGGTAGTCTTGGAGTTTGGGAGGCTCTGGAAAGAGACAGTGCCAGCGTTGGTGGGCCTGTGAATGGGGTTGCGTGGCTACTTGAAGAGCAGCAAGAGCTTTTGGTCCTGGCCCCTTTGGGGTGGGAGGAATCCCTGGACGTTCGCACTTGCTGAGCCTAGCTCCTGGCGTACTCGGAAGGCCAGTGAGATAGTAGTGGAGTTTGGGAGGCTTTAGAAAGAGACAGCGCCAGCGTTTGTGGGGCTGTGAATGGGGTTTGCCTGGCTACTTGGAAAGCAGCAAGGGCTTTTGGTCCTGGCCCCTTTGGGGTGGGAGGAATCCCTGGACGTTCGCAATTGCTGAGCCTGGCGCCAGGTGTACTCGGCTGCCCATGCAGGTAGTATTGGAGTTTGGGAGGCTCTAGAAAGAGACAGCGCCAGCGTTGTTGGGGCTGTGAATGGGGATGCCTGGCTCCCTGAAGAGCAGCAAGAGCTTTTGGTCCTGGCCCCTTTGGGGTGGGAGGAATCCCTGGACGTTCGCACTTGCTGAGCCTAGCTCCTGGTGTACTCGGCAGCCCAGTGATATAGTAGTGGAGTTTGGGAGGCTCTAGAAAGAGACAGCGCCATCGTTTGTGAGGCTGTGAATGGGGTTGCGTGCCTTCTTGAAGAGCAGCAAGAGCTTTTGGTCCTGGCCCCTTTGGGGTTGGTGGAATCCCTGGACGTTCGCAATTGCTGTGCCTGCCTCTGGCTCTAATTAGGGGCCCGGGCAGACAGTACTGGATTTTGGGAGGCTTTAGAAAGAGACAGCGCCACCATTGGTGCGGCTGTGAATAAGAATGCCTGGCTCCTTGAAGAGCAGCAAGAGCTTTTGTCCTGCCCCCTTTGGGGTGGGAGGAATCCCTGGACGTTCGCACTTGCTGAGCCTCGCTCCCACTTTACAAGGCGGCCCTCTGAGGTAGTCTTGGAGTTTGGGAGGCTCTGGAAAGAGACAGTGCCAGCGTTGGTGGGCCTGTGAATGGGGTTGCGTGGCTACTTGAAGAGCAGCAAGAGCTTTTGGTCCTGGCCCCTTTGGGGTGGGAGGAATCCCTGGACGTTCGCACTTGCTGAGCCTAGCTCCTGGCGTACTCGGAAGGCCAGTGAGATAGTAGTGGAGTTTGGGAGGCTTTAGAAAGAGACAGCGCCAGCGTTTGTGGGGCTGTGAATGGGGTTTGCCTGGCTACTTGGAAAGCAGCAAGGGCTTTTGGTCCTGGCCCCTTTGGGGTGGGAGGAATCCCTGGACGTTCGCAATTGCTGAGCCTGGCGCCAGGTGTACTCGGCTGCCCATGCAGGTAGTATTGGAGTTTGGGAGGCTCTAGAAAGAGACAGCGCCAGCGTTGTTGGGGCTGTGAATGGGGATGCCTGGCTCCCTGAAGAGCAGCAAGAGCTTTTGGTCCTGGCCCCTTTGGGGTGGGAGGAATCCCTGGACGTTCGCACTTGCTGAGCCTAGCTCCTGGTGTACTCGGCAGCCCAGTGAGATAGTAGTGGAGTTTGGGAGGCTCTAGAAAGAGACAGCGCCAGCGTTTGTGGGGCTGTGAATGGGGTTTGCCTGGCTACTTGAAAAGACGCAAGAGCTTTTGGTCCTGGCCCCTTTGGGGTGGGAGGAATCCATGGACGTTCGCACTTTCTGAGCCTGGCGCCAGGTGTACTCGGCTGCCCATGCAGGTAGTCTTGGAGTTTGGGAGGCTCTAGAAAGAGACAGCGCCAGCGTTTGTGGGGCTGTGAATGGGGATGCCTGGCTACTTGAAGAGCAGCAAGAGCTTTTGGTCATGGCCCCTTTGGGGTGGGAGGAATCCCTGGACTTTCGCACTTGCTGAGCCTGGCGCCAGGTGTACTCGGCAGCCCAGTGAGATAGTAATGGATATTGGGAGGCTCTAGAAAGAGACAGCGCCAGCGTTGGTGGGGCTGTGAATGGGGATGCCTGGCTACTTGAGGAGCAGCAAGAGCTTTTGGTCCAAGCCCCTTTGGGGTGCGAGGAAGCCCTGGACGTTCGCACTTGCTGAGCCTGGCGCCAGGTGTACTCGGCTGCCCATGCAGGTAATATTGGAGTTTGGGAGGCTCTAGAAAGAGACAGCGCCAGCGTTGGTGGGGCTGTGAATGGGGATGCCTGGCTACTTGAAGAGCAGCAAGAGCTTTTGGTCCTGGCCCCTTTGGGGTGGGAGGAATCCCTGGACATTCGCAATTGCTGAGCCTAGCTCTTGGTTTAATCGGCAGCCCAGTGAGATAGTAATGGATTTTGGGAGGTTCTTGAAAGAGACAGCGGCAGCATTGGTGGGGCTGTGAATGGGGTTTGCCTGGCTATTGAAAAGCATCAAGGGCTTTTGGTCCTGGCCCCTTTGGGGTGGGAGGAATCCCTGGACGTTCGTAGTTTCTGAGCTGTGCTACGGCCTAGCTGCCCAGGCAGGTAGTATTGGAGTTTGGGAGGCTCTAGAAAGAGACAGCGCCATCGTTTTTGAGGCTGTGAATGGGGTTGCGTGCCTTCTTGAAGAGCAGCAAGAGCTTTTGGTCCTGGCCCCTTTGGGGTGGGTGGAATCCCTGGACGTTCGCAATTGCTGTGCCTGCCTCTGGCTCTAATCAGGGGCCCGGGCAGACAGTACTGGATTTTGGGAGGCTTTAGAAAGAGACAGCGCCACCATTGGTGCGGCTGTGAATAAGAATGCCTGGCTACTTGAAGAGCAGCAAGAGCTTTTGGTCCTGGCCCCTTTGGGGTGGGAGGAATCCCTGGACGTTCGCAATTGCTGAGCCTCGCTCCCACTTTACAAGGCGGACCTCTGAGGTAGTCTTGGAGTTTGGGAGGCTCTGGAAAGAGACAGTGCCAGCGTTGGTGGGGCTGTGAATCGGGTTGCCTGGCTACTTGAAAAGCATCGAGGGCTTTTGGTCCTGGCCCCTTTGGGGTGGGAGGAATCCATGGACGTTCGCACTTGCTGAGCCTAGTTCCTGGCGTACTCGGCAGGCCAGTGAGATAGTAGTGGAGTTTGGGAGGCTTTAGAAAGAGACAGCGCCAGCGTTTGTGGGGCTGTGAATGGGGTTTGCCTGGCTACTTGGAAAGCAGCAAGGGCTTTTGGTCCTGGCCCCTTTGGGGTGGGAGGAATCCCTGGACGTTCGCACTTGCTCAGCCTTGCTCCCACTTTACAAGGCGGACCTCTGAGATAGTATTGAAGTTTGGGAGGCTCTAGAAAGAGACAGCGCCAGCGTTGGTGGGGCTGTGAATAAGAATGCCTGGCTCTTTGAAGAGCAGCAAGAGCTTTTGGTCCTGGCCCCTTTGGGGTGGGAGGAATCCCTGGACATTCGCAATTCCTGAGCCTAGCTCCTGGTGTACTTGGCAGCCCAGTGAGATAGTAGTGGAGTCTGGGAGGCTTTAGAAAGAGACAGTGCCAGCGTTTGTGGGGTTGTGAATGGGGTTTGCCTGGCTACTTGAAGAGCATCAAGGGCTTTTGGTCCTGACCCCTTTGGGGTGGGAGGAATCCCTGGACGTTCGCACTTGCTGAGCCTGGCGCCAGGTGTACTCGGCTGCCCATGCAGGTAGTATTGGAGTTTGGGAGGCTCTAGAAAGAGACAGCGCCAGCGTTTGTGGGGCTGTGAATGGGGATGCCTGGCTACTTGAAGAACAGGCAAGAGCTTTTGGTCCTGGCCCCTTTGGGGTGGGAGGAATCCATGGACGTTCGCAATTGCTGTGCCTGTCTCCGGCTCTAATCAGGAGCCCAGGCAGGTAGTATAAGACTTTGGGAGGCTCTAGAAAGAGACAGCGCCAGCGTTGGTGGGGGCTGTGAATAAGAATGCCTGGGTACTTGAAGAGCAGCAAGAGCTTTTGTCCTGGCCCCTTTGGGGTGGGAGGAATCCCTGGACGTTCGCAATTGCTGAGCCTCGCTCCCACTTTACAAGGCGGACCTCTGAGATAGTATTGAAGTCTGGGAGGCCCTAGAAAAAGTCAGCGCCAGCGTTGGTGGGGCTGTGAATGGGGATGCCTGGCTACTTGAAGAGCATCGAGGGCTTTTGGTCCTGGCCCCTTTGGGGTGGGAGGAATCCCTGGACGTTCGCACTTGCTGAGCCTAGCTCCTGGCGTACTTGGCAGCCGAGTGAGATACTAGTGGAGTTTGGGAGGCTGTAGAAAGAGACAGCGCCATCGTTTGTGAGGCTGTGAATGGGGTTTGCCTGGCTACTTGAAAAGCATCGAGAACTTTTGGTCCTGGCCCCTTTGGGGTGGGAGGAATCCCTGGACGTTCGCACTTGCTGAGCCTCGCTCCCACTTTACAAGGCGGCCCTCTGAGGTAGTCTTGGAGTTTGGGAGGGTCTGGAAAGAGACAGCGCCAACTTTGGTGGGCATGTGAATGGGGTTGCGTGGCTACTTGAAGAGCAGCAAGAGCTTTTGGTCCTGGCCCCTTTGGGCTGGGAGGAATCCCTGGACGTTCGCACTTGCTGTGCCTGCCTCTGGCTATAATTAGGGGCCTGAGCAGACAGTACTGCATTTTGGGAGGCTTTAGAAAGAGACAGCGCCACCATTGGTGGGGCTGTGAATAAGAATGCCTGGCTACTTGAAAAGACGCAAGAGCTTTTGGTCCTGGCCCCTTTGGGGTGGGAGGAATCCCTGGACGTTCGCACTTGCTGAGCCTAGCTCCTGGCGTACTCGGCAGGCCAGTGAGATAGTAGTGGAGTTTGGGAGGCTTTAGAAAGAGACAGCGCCAGCGTTTGTGGGGCTGTGAATGGGGTTTGCCTGGCTACTTGGAAAGCAGCAAGGGCTTTTGGTCCTGGCCCCTTTGGGGTGGGAGGAATCCCTGGACGTTCGCACTTGCTGAGCCTGGCGCCAGGTGTACTCGGCTGCCCATGCAGGTAGTAGAGGAGTTTGGGAGGCTCTAGAAAGAGACAGCGCCAGCGTTTGTGGGGCTGTGAATGGGGATGCCTGGCTCCCTGAAGAGCAGCAAGAGCTTTTGGTCCTGGCCCCTTTGGGGTGGGAGGAATCCCTGGACGTTCGCACTTGCTGAGCCTAGCTCCTGGTGTACTCGGCAGCCCAGTGAGATAGTAGTGGAGTTTGGGAGGCTCTAGAAAGAGACAGCGCCAGCGTTTGTGGGGCTGTGAATGGGGTTTGCCTGGCTACTTGAAAAGACGCAAGAGCTTTTGGTCCTGGCCCCTTTGGGGTGGGAGGAATCCCTGGACGTTCGCAATTGCTGAGCCTGGCGCCAGGTGTACTCGGCAGCCCAGTGAGATAGTAATGGATATTGGGAGGCTCTAGAAAGAGACAGCGCCAGCGTTGGTGGGGCTGTGAATGGGGATGCCTGGCTACTTGAGGAGCAGCAAGAGCTTTTGGTCCAAGCCCCTTTGGGGTGGGAGGAAGCCCTGGACGTTCGCACTTGCTGAGCCTGGTGCCAGGTGTACTCGGCTGCCCATGCAGGTAATATTGGAGTTTGGGAGGCTCTAGAAAGAGACAGCGCCAGCGTTGGTGGGGCTGTGAATGGGGATGCCTGGCTACTTGAAGAGCAGCAAGAGCTTTTGTCCTGCCCCCTTTGGGGTGGGAGGAATCCCTGGACGTTCGCACTTGCTGAGCCTCGCTCCCACTTTACAAGGCGGCCCTCTGAGGTAGTCTTGGAGTTTGGGAGGCTCTGGAAAGAGACAGTGCCAGCGTTGGTGGGCCTGTGAATGGGGTTGCGTGGCTACTTGAAGAGCAGCAAGAGCTTTTGGTCCTGGCCCCTTTGGGGTGGGAGGAATCCCTGGACGTTCGCACTTGCTGAGCCTAGCTCCTGGCGTACTCGGCAGGCCAGTGAGATAGTAGTGGAGTTTGGGAGGCTTTAGAAAGAGACAGCGCCAGCGTTTGTGGGGCTGTGAATGGGGTTTGCCTGGCTACTTGGAAAGCAGCAAGGGCTTTTGGTCCTGGCCCCTTTGGGGTGGGAGTAATCCCTGGACGTTCGCACTTGCTGAGCCTGGCGCCAGGTGTACTCGGCTGCCCATGCAGGTAGTAGAGGAGTTTGGGAGGCTCTAGAAAGAGACAGCGCCAGCGTTTGTGGGGCTGTGAATGGGGATGCCTGGCTCCCTGAAGAGCAGCAAGAGCTTTTGGTCCTGGCCCCTTTGGGGTGGGAGGAATCCCTGGACGTTCGCACTTGCTGAGCCTAGATCCTGGCGTACTTGGCAGCCCAGTGAGATATTAGTGGAGTCTGGGAGGCTTTAGAAAGAGACAGCGCCAGCGTTTGTGGGGCTGTGAATGGGGTTTGCCTGGCTACTTGAAGAGCAGCAAGAGCTTTTGGTCCTGGCCCCTTTGGGGTGGGAGGAATCCCTGGATGTTCGCACTTGCTGAGCCTGGCGCCAGGTGTACTCGGCTGCCCATGCAGGTAGTATTGGAGTTTGGGAGGCTCTAGAAAGAGACAGCGCCAGCGTTTGTGGGGCTGTGAATGGGGATGCCTGGCTACTTGAAAAGACGCAAGAGCTTTTGGTCCTGGCCCCTTTGGGGTGGGAGGAATCCATGGACGTTCGCAGTTCCTTAGCCTCGCTCCCACTTTACAAGGCGGCCCTCTGAGGTATTATTGGAGTTTGGGAGGCTCTGGAGAGAGACAGCGCCAGCGTTGGTGGGCCTGTGAATGGGGTTGCGTGCCTTCTTGAAGAGCAGCAAGAGCTTTTGGTCCTGGCCCCTTTGGGGTGGGAGGAATCCATGGACGTTCGCAATTGCTGTTCCTGTCTCCGGCTCTAATCAGGAGCCCGGGCAGACAGTATTAGAGTTTGGGAGGCTCTAGAAAGAGACAGCGCCAGCGTTGGTGGGGGCTGTGAATAAGAATGCCTGGCTACTTGAAGAGCAGCAAGAGCTTTTGTCCTGGCCCCTGTGGGGTGGGAGGAATCCCTGGACGTTCGCAATTGCTGAGCCTCGCTCCCACTTTACAAGACGGACCTCTGAGATAGTGTTGAAGTCTGGGAGGCCCTAGAAAAAGTCAGCGCCAGCGTTGGTGGGGCTGTGAATCGGGTTGCCTGGCTACTTGAAAAGCATCGAGGGCTTTTGGTCCTGGCCCCTTTGGGGTGGGAGGAATCCCTGGACGTTCGCACTTGCTGAGCCTAGCTCCTGGCGTACTTGGCAGCCGAGTGAGATACTAGTGGAGTTTGGGAGGCTTTAGAAAGAGACAGCGCCATCGTTTTTGAGGCTGTGAATGGGGTTTGCCTGGCTACTTGAAAAGCAGCGAGAACTTTTGGTCCTGGCCCCTTTGGGGTGGGAGGAATCCATGGACGTTCGCACTTTCTGAGCCTGGCGCCAGGTGTACTCGGCTGCCCATGCAGGTAGTCTTGGAGTTTGGGAGGCTCTAGAAAGAGACAGCACCAGCGTTTGTGGGGCTGTGAATGGGGATGCCTGGCTACTTGAAGAGCAGCAAGAGCTTTTGGTCATGGCCCCTTTGGGGTGGGAGGAATCCCTGGACATTCGCACTTGCTGAGCCTGGCGCCAGGTGTACTCGGAAGCCCAGTGAGATAGTAATGGATATTGGGAGGCTCTAGAAAGAGACAGCGCCAGCGTTGGTGGGTCTGTGAATGGGGATGCCTGGCTACTTGAAGAGCAGCAAGAGCTTTTGGTCCTGGCCCCTTTGGGGTGGGAGGAATCCCTGGACGTTCGCACTTGCTGAGCCTAGATCCTGGCGTACTTGGCAGCCCAGTGAGATATTAGTGGAGTCTGGGAGGCTTTAGAAAGAGACAGCGCCAGCGTTTGTGGGGCTGTGAATGGGGTTTGCCTGGCTACTTGAAGAGCAGCAAGAGCTTTTGGTCCTGGCCCCTTTGGGGTGGGAGGAATCCCTGGATGTTCGCACTTGCTGAGCCTGGCGCCAGGTGTACTCGGCTGCCCATGCAGGTAGTATTGGAGTTTGGGAGGCTCTAGAAAGAGACAGCGCCAGCGTTTGTGGGGCTGTGAATGGGGATGCCTGGCTACTTGAAAAGACGCAAGAGCTTTTGGTCCTGGCCCCTTTGGGGTGGGAGGAATCCATGGACGTTCGCAGTTCCTTAGCCTCGCTCCCACTTTACAAGGCGGCCCTCTGAGGTATTATTGGAGTTTGGGAGGCTCTGGAGAGAGACAGCGCCAGCGTTGGTGGGCCTGTGAATGGGGTTGCGTGCCTTCTTGAAGAGCAGCAAGAGCTTTTGGTCCTGGCCCCTTTGGGGTGGGAGGAATCCATGGACGTTCGCAATTGCTGTTCCTGTCTCCGGCTCTAATCAGGAGCCCGGGCAGACAGTATTAGAGTTTGGGAGGCTCTAGAAAGAGACAGCGCCAGCGTTGGTGGGGGCTGTGAATAAGAATGCCTGGCTACTTGAAGAGCAGCAAGAGCTTTTGTCCTGGCCCCTGTGGGGTGGGAGGAATCCCTGGACGTTCGCAATTGCTGAGCCTCGCTCCCACTTTACAAGACGGACCTCTGAGATAGTGTTGAAGTCTGGGAGGCCCTAGAAAAAGTCAGCGCCAGCGTTGGTGGGGCTGTGAATCGGGTTGCCTGGCTACTTGAAAAGCATCGAGGGCTTTTGGTCCTGGCCCCTTTGGGGTGGGAGGAATCCCTGGACGTTCGCACTTGCTGAGCCTAGCTCCTGGCGTACTTGGCAGCCGAGTGAGATACTAGTGGAGTTTGGGAGGCTTTAGAAAGAGACAGCGCCATCGTTTTTGAGGCTGTGAATGGGGTTTGCCTGGCTACTTGAAAAGCAGCGAGAACTTTTGGTCCTGGCCCCTTTGGGGTGGGAGGAATCCATGGACGTTCGCACTTTCTGAGCCTGGCGCCAGGTGTACTCGGCTGCCCATGCAGGTAGTCTTGGAGTTTGGGAGGCTCTAGAAAGAGACAGCACCAGCGTTTGTGGGGCTGTGAATGGGGATGCCTGGCTACTTGAAGAGCAGCAAGAGCTTTTGGTCATGGCCCCTTTGGGGTGGGAGGAATCCCTGGACATTCGCACTTGCTGAGCCTGGCGCCAGGTGTACTCGGAAGCCCAGTGAGATAGTAATGGATATTGGGAGGCTCTAGAAAGAGACAGCGCCAGCGTTGGTGGGTCTGTGAATGGGGATGCCTGGCTACTTGAAGAGCAGCAAGAGCTTTTGGTCCTGGCCCCTTTGGGGTGGGAGGAATCCCTGGACATTCGCAATTGCTGAGCCTAGCTCTTGGTTTAATCGGCAGCCCAGTGAGATAGTTATGGATATTGGGAGGCTCTAGAAAGAGACAGCGCCAGCGTTAGTGGGGCTGTGAATGGGGTTTGCCTGGCTACTTGAAAAGCAGCAAGAGCTTTTGGTCCTGGCCCCTTTGGGGTGGGAGGAATCCCTGGACGTTCGCAATTGCTGTGCCTGCCTCTGGCTCTAATTAGGGGCCCGGGCAGACAGTACTGGATTTTGGGAGGCTTTAGAAAGAGACAGCGCCAGCATTGGTGGGGCTGTGAATAAGAATGCCTGGCTCCTTGAAGAGCAGCAAGAGCTTTTGTCCTGCCCCCTTTGGGGTGGGAGGAATCCCTGGACGTTCGCAATTGCTGAGCCTCGCTCCCACTTTACAAGGCGGCCCTCTGAGGTAGTCTTGGAGTTTGGGAGGTTCTGGAAAGAGACAGTGCAAGCGTTGGTGGGCCTGTGAATGGGGTTGCGTGGCTACTTGAAGAGCAGCAAGAGCTTTTGGTCCTGGCCCCTTTGGGGTGGGAGGAATCCCTGGACGTTCGCACTTGCTGAGCCTAGCTCCTGGCGTACTCGGCAGGCCAGTGAGATAGTAGTGGAGTTTGGGAGGCTTTAGAAAGAGACAGCGCCAGCGTTTGTGGGGCTGTGAATGGGGTTTGCCTGGCTACTTGGAAAGCAGCAAGGGCTTTTGGTCCTGGCCCCTTTGGGGTGGGAGGAATCCCTGGACGTTCGCACTTGCTGAGCCTGGCGCCAGGTGTACTCGGCTGCCCATGCAGGTAGTAGAGGAGTTTGGGAGGCTCTAGAAAGAGACAGCGCCAGCGTTTGTGGGGCTGTGAATGGGGATGCCTGGCTCCCTGAAGAGCAGCAAGAGCTTTTGGTCCTGGCCCCTTTGGGGTGGGAGGAATCCCTGGACGTTCGCACTTGCTGAGCCTAGCTCCTGGTGTACTCGGCAGCCCAGTGAGATAGTAGTGGAGTTTGGGAGGCTCTAGAAAGAGACAGCGCCAGCGTTTGTGGGGCTGTGAATGGGGTTTGCCTGGCTACTTGAAAAGACGCAAGAACTTTTGGTCCTGGCCCCTTTGGGGTGGGAGGAATCCCTGGACGTTCGCACTTGCTGAGCCTAGCTCCTGGCGTACTCGGCAGGCCAGTGAGATAGTAGTGGAGTTTGGGAGGCTCTAGAAAGAGACAGCGCCAGCGTTGGTGGGGCTGTGAATGGGGATGCCTGGCTACTTGAGGAGCAGCAAGAGCTTTTGGTCCAAGCCCCTTTGGGGTGGGAGGAAGCCCTGGACGTTCGCACTTGCTGAGCCTGGCGCCAGGTGTACTCGGCTGCCCATGCAGGTAATATTGGAGTTTGGGAGGCTCTAGAAAGAGACAGCGCCAGCGTTGGTGGGGCTGTGAATGGGGATGCCTGGCTACTTGAAGAGCAGCAAGAGCTTTTGGTCCTGGCCCCTTTGGGGTGGGAGGAATCCCTGGACATTCGCAATTGCTGAGCCTAGCTCTTGGTTTAATCGGCAGCCCAGTGAGATAGTAATGGATATTGGGAGGCTCTAGAAAGAGACAGCGCCAGCGTTAGTGGGGCTGTGAATGGGGTTTGCCTGGCTACTTGAAAAGCAGCAAGAGCTTTTGGTCCTGGCCCCTTTGGGGTGGGAGGAATCCCTGGACGTTCATAGTTTCTGAGCTGTGCTACGGCCTAGCTGCCCAGGCAGGTAGTATAAGAGTTTGGGAGGCTCTAGAAAGAGACAGCGCCATCGTTTGTGAGGCTGTGAATGGGGTTGCGTGCCTTCTTGAAGAGCAGCAAGAGCTTTTGGTCCTGGCCCCTTTGAGGTGGGTGGAATCCCTGGACGTTCGCAATTGCTGTGCCTGCCTCTGGCTCTAATTAGGGGCCCGGGCAGACAGTACTGGATTTTGGGAGGCTTTAGAAAGAGACAGCGCCACCATTGGTGCGGCTGTGAATAAGAATGCCTGGCTCCTTGAAGAGCAGCAAGAGCTTTTGTCCTGCCCCCTTTGGGGTGGGAGGAATCCCTGGACGTTCGCACTTGCTGAGCCTCGCTCCCACTTTACAAGGCGGCCCTCTGAGGTAGTCTTGGAGTTTGGGAGGCTCTGGAAAGAGACAGTGCCAGCGTTGGTGGGCCTGTGAATGGGGTTGCGTGGCTACTTGAAGAGCAGCAAGAGCTTTTGGTCCTGGCCCCTTTGGGGTGGGAGGAATCCCTGGACGTTCGCACTTGCTGAGCCTAGCTCCTGGCGTACTCGGCAGGCCAGTGAGATAGTAGTGGAGTTTGGGAGGCTTTAGAAAGAGACAGCGCCAGCGTTTGTGGGGCTGTGAATGGGGTTTGCCTGGCTACTTGGAAAGCAGCAAGGGCTTTTGGTCCTGGCCCCTTTGGGGTGGGAGTAATCCCTGGACGTTCGCACTTGCTGAGCCTGGCGCCAGGTGTACTCGGCTGCCCATGCAGGTAGTAGAGGAGTTTGGGAGGCTCTAGAAAGAGACAGCGCCAGCGTTTGTGGGGCTGTGAATGGGGATGCCTGGCTCCCTGAAGAGCAGCAAGAGCTTTTGGTCCTGGCCCCTTTGGGGTGGGAGGAATCCCTGGACGTTCGCACTTGCTGAGCCTAGATCCTGGCGTACTTGGCAGCCCAGTGAGATATTAGTGGAGTCTGGGAGGCTTTAGAAAGAGACAGCGCCAGCGTTTGTGGGGCTGTGAATGGGGTTTGCCTGGCTACTTGAAGAGCAGCAAGAGCTTTTGGTCCTGGCCCCTTTGGGGTGGGAGGAATCCCTGGATGTTCGCACTTGCTGAGCCTGGCGCCAGGTGTACTCGGCTGCCCATGCAGGTAGTATTGGAGTTTGGGAGGCTCTAGAAAGAGACAGCGCCAGCGTTTGTGGGGCTGTGAATGGGGATGCCTGGCTACTTGAAAAGACGCAAGAGCTTTTGGTCCTGGCCCCTTTGGGGTGGGAGGAATCCATGGACGTTCGCAGTTCCTTAGCCTCGCTCCCACTTTACAAGGCGGCCCTCTGAGGTATTATTGGAGTTTGGGAGGCTCTGGAGAGAGACAGCGCCAGCGTTGGTGGGCCTGTGAATGGGGTTGCGTGCCTTCTTGAAGAGCAGCAAGAGCTTTTGGTCCTGGCCCCTTTGGGGTGGGAGGAATCCATGGACGTTCGCAATTGCTGTTCCTGTCTCCGGCTCTAATCAGGAGCCCGGGCAGACAGTATTAGAGTTTGGGAGGCTCTAGAAAGAGACAGCGCCAGCGTTGGTGGGGGCTGTGAATAAGAATGCCTGGCTACTTGAAGAGCAGCAAGAGCTTTTGTCCTGGCCCCTGTGGGGTGGGAGGAATCCCTGGACGTTCGCAATTGCTGAGCCTCGCTCCCACTTTACAAGACGGACCTCTGAGATAGTGTTGAAGTCTGGGAGGCCCTAGAAAAAGTCAGCGCCAGCGTTGGTGGGGCTGTGAATCGGGTTGCCTGGCTACTTGAAAAGCATCGAGGGCTTTTGGTCCTGGCCCCTTTGGGGTGGGAGGAATCCCTGGACGTTCGCACTTGCTGAGCCTAGCTCCTGGCGTACTTGGCAGCCGAGTGAGATACTAGTGGAGTTTGGGAGGCTTTAGAAAGAGACAGCGCCATCGTTTTTGAGGCTGTGAATGGGGTTTGCCTGGCTACTTGAAAAGCAGCGAGAACTTTTGGTCCTGGCCCCTTTGGGGTGGGAGGAATCCATGGACGTTCGCACTTGCTGAGCCTGGCGCCAGGTGTACTCGGCTGCCCATGCAGGTAGTCTTGGAGTTTGGGAGGCTCTAGAAAGAGACAGCACCAGCGTTTGTGGGGCTGTGAATGGGGATGCCTGGCTACTTGAAGAGCAGCAAGAGCTTTTGGTCATGGCCCCTTTGGGGTGGGAGGAATCCCTGGACATTCGCACTTGCTGAGCCTGGCGCCAGGTGTACTCGGCTGCCCATGCAGGTAATATTGGAGTTTGGGAGGCTCTAGAAAGAGACAGCGCCAGCGTTGGTGGGGCTGTGAATGGGGATGCCTGGCTACTTGAAGAGCAGCAAGAGCTTTTGGTCCTGGCCCCTTTGGGGTGGGAGGAATCCCTGGACATTCGCAATTGCTGAGCCTAGCTCTTGGTTTAATCGGCAGCCCAGTGAGATAGTTATGGATATTGGGAGGCTCTAGAAAGAGACAGCGCCAGCGTTAGTGGGGCTGTGAATGGGGTTTGCCTGGCTACTTGAAAAGCAGCAAGAGCTTTTGGTCCTGGCCCCTTTGGGGTGGGAGGAATCCCTGGATGTTCGTAGTTTCTGAGCTGTGTTACGGCCTAGCTGCCCAGGCAGGTAGTATTGGAGTTTGGGAGGCTCTAGAAAGAGACAGCGCCATCGTTTGTGAGGCTGTGAATGGGGTTGCGTGCCTTCTTGAAGAGCAGCAAGAGCTTTTGGTCCTGGCCCCTTTGGGGTGGGTGGAAACCCTGGACGTTCGCAATTGCTGTGCCTGCCTCTGGCTCTAATTAGGGGCCCGGGCAGACAGTACTGGATTTTGGGAGGCTTTAGAAAGAGACAGCGCCAGCATTGGTGGGGCTGTGAATAAGAATGCCTGACTCCTTGAAGAGCAGCAAGAGCTTTTGTCCTGCCCCCTTTGGGGTGGGAGGAATCCCTGGACGTTCGCAATTGCTGAGCCTCGCTCCCACTTTACAAGGCGGCCCTCTGAGGTAGTCTTGGAGTTTGGGAGGCTCTGGAAAGAGACAGTGCAAGCGTTGGTGGGCCTGTGAATGGGGTTGCGTGGCTACTTGAAGAGCAGCAAGAGCTTTTGGTCCTGGCCCCTTTGGGGTGGGAGGAATCCCTGGACGTTCGCACTTGCTGAGCCTAGCTCCTGGCGTACTCGGCAGGCCAGTGAGATAGTAGTGGAGTTTGGGAGGCTTTAGAAAGAGACAGCGCCAGCGTTTGTGGGGCTGTGAATGGGGTTTGCCTGGCTACTTGGAAAGCAGCAAGGGCTTTTGGTCCTGGCCCCTTTGGGGTGGGAGGAATCCCTGGACGTTCGCACTTGCTGAGCCTAGCTCCTGGCGTACTCGGCAGGCCAGTGAGATAGTAGTGGAGTTTGGGAGGCTTTAGAAAGAGACAGCGCCAGCGTTTGTGGGGCTGTGAATGGGGTTTGCCTGGCTACTTGGAAAGCAGCAAGGGCTTTTGGTCCTGGCCCCTTTGGGGTGGGAGGAATCCCTGGACGTTCGCACTTGCTGAGCCTGGCGCCAGGTGTACTCGTCTGCCCATGCAGGTAGTAGTGGAGTTTGGGAGGCTCTAGAAAGAGACAGCGCCAGCGTTGGTGGGGCTGTGAATGGGGATGCCTGGCTCCCTGAAGAGCAGCAAGAGCTTTTGGTCCTGGCCCCTTTGGGGTGGGAGGAATCCCTGGACGTTCGCACTTGCTGAGCCTAGCTCCTGGTGTACTCGGCAGCCCAGTGAGATAGTAGTGGAGTTTGGGAGGCTCTAGAAAGAGACAGCGCCAGCGTTTGTGGGGCTGTGAATGGGGTTTGCCTGGCTACTTGAAAAGACGCAAGAGCTTTTGGTCCTGGCCCCTTTGGGGTGGGAGGAATCCCTGGACTTTCGCACTTGCTGAGCCTGGCGCCAGGTGTACTCGGCAGCCCAGTGAGATAGTAATGGATATTGGGAGGCTCTAGAAAGAGACAGCGCCAGCGTTGGTGGGGCTGTGAATGGGGATGCCTGGCTACTTGAGGAGCAGCAAGAGCTTTTGGTCCAAGCCCCTTTGGGGTGGGAGGAAGCCCTGGACGTTCGCACTTGCTGAGCCTGGTGCCAGGTGTACTCGGCTGCCCATGCAGGTAATATTGGAGTTTGGGAGGCTCTAGAAAGAGACAGCGCCAGCGTTGGTGGGGCTGTGAATGGGGATGCCTGGCTACTTGAAGAGCAGCAAGAGCTTTTGGTCCTGGCCCCTTTGGGGTGGGAGGAATCCCTGGACATTCGCAATTGCTGAGCCTAGCTCTTGGTTTAATCGGCAGCCCAGTGAGATAGTAATGGATATTGGGAGGCTCTAGAAAGAGACAGCGCCAGCATTAGTGGGGCTGTGAATGGGGTTTGCCTGGCTACTTGAAAAGCAGCAAGAGCTTTTGGTCCTGGCCCCTTTGGGGTGGGAGGAATCCCTGGACGTTCGTAGTTTCTGAGCTGTGCTACGGCCTAGCTGCCCAGGCAGGTAGTATTGGAGTTTGGGAGGCTCTAGAAAGAGACAGCGCCATCGTTTGTGAGGCTGTGAATGGGGTTGCGTGCCTTCTTGAAGAGCAGCAAGAGCTTTTGGTCCTGGCCCCTTTGGGGTGGGTGGAATCCCTGGACGTTCGCAATTGCTGTGCCTGCCTCTGGCTCTAATTAGGGGCCCGGGCAGACAGTACTGGATTTTGGGAGGCTTTAGAAAGAGACAGCGCCACCATTGGTGCGGCTGTGAATAAGAATGCCTGGCTCCTTGAAGAGCAGCAAGAGCTTTTGTCCTGCCCCCTTTGGGGTGGGAGGAATCCCTGGACGTTCGCACTTGCTGAGCCTCGCTCCCACTTTACAAGGCAGCCCTCTGAGGTAGTCTTGGAGTTTGGGAGGCTCTGGAAAGAGACAGTGCCAGCGTTGGTGGGCCTGTGAATGGGGTTGCGTGGCTACTTGAAGAGCAGCAAGAGCTTTTGGTCCTGGCCCCTTTGGGGTGGGAGGAATCCCTGGACGTTCGCACTTGCTGAGCCTAGCTCCTGGCGTACTCGGCAGGCCAGTGAGATAGTAGTGGAGTTTGGGAGGCTTTAGAAAGAGACAGCGGCAGAGTTTGTGGGGCTGTGAATGGGGTTTGCCTGGCTACTTGGAAAGCAGCAAGGGCTTTTGGTCCTGGCCCCTTTGGGGTGGGAGGAATCCCTGGACGTTCGCACTTGCTGAGCCTGGCGCCAGGTGTACTCGGCTGCCCATGCAGGTAGTAGAGGAGTTTGGGAGGCTCTAGAAAGAGACAGCGCCAGCGTTTGTGGGGCTGTGAATGGGGATGCCTGGCTCCCTGAAGAGCAGCAAGAGCTTTTGGTCCTGGCCCCTTTGGGGTGGGAGGAATCCCTGGACGTTCGCACTTGCTGAGCCTAGCTCCTGGTGTACTCGGCAGCCCAGTGATATAGTAGTGGAGTTTGGGAGGCTCTAGAAAGAGACAGCGCCAGCGTTTGTGGGGCTGTGAATGGGGTTTGCCTGGCTACTTGAAAAGACGCAAGAGCTTTTGGTCCTGGCCCCTTTGGGGTGGGAGGAATCCCTGGACTTTCGCACTTGCTGAGCCTGGCGCCAGGTGTACTCGGCAGCCCAGTGAGATAGTAATGGATATTGGGAGGCTCTAGAAAGAGACAGCGCCAGCGTTGGTGGGGCTGTGAATGGGGATGCCTGGCTACTTGAGGAGCAGCAAGAGCTTTTGGTCCAAGCCCCTTTGGGGTGGGAGGAAGCCCTGGACGTTCGCACTTGCTGAGCCTGGCGCCAGGTGTACTCGGCTGCCCATGCAGGTAATATTGGAGTTTGGGAGGCTCTAGAAAGAGACAGCGCCAGCGTTGGTGGGGCTGTGAATGGGGATGCCTGGCTACTTGAAGAGCAGCAAGAGCTTTTGGTCCTGGCCCCTTTGGGGTGGGAGGAATCCCTGGACATTCGCAATTGCTGAGCCTAGCTCTTGGTTTAATCGGCAGCCCAGTGAGATAGTAATGGATATTGGGAGGCTCTAGAAAGAGACAGCGCCAGCATTAGTGGGGCTGTGAATGGGGTTTGCCTGGCTACTTGAAAAGCAGCAAGAGCTTTTGGTCCTGGCCCCTTTGGGGTGGGAGGAATCCCTGGACGTTCGTAGTTTCTGAGCTGTGCTACGGCCTAGCTGCCCAGGCAGGTAGTATTGGAGTTTGGGAGGCTCTAGAAAGAGACAGCGCCATCGTTTGTGAGGCTGTGAATGGGGTTGCGTGCCTTCTTGAAGAGCAGCAAGAGCTTTTGGTCCTGGCCCCTTTGGGGTGGGTGGAATCCCTGGACGTTCGCAATTGCTGTGCCTGCCTCTGGCTCTAATTAGGGGCCCGGGCAGACAGTACTGGATTTTGGGAGGCTTTAGAAAGAGACAGCGCCACCATTGGTGCGGCTGTGAATAAGAATGCCTGGCTCCTTGAAGAGCAGCAAGAGCTTTTGTCCTGCCCCCTTTGGGGTGGGAGGAATCCCTGGACGTTCGCACTTGCTGAGCCTCGCTCCCACTTTACAAGGCGGCCCTCTGAGGTAGTCTTGGAGTTTGGGAGGCTCTGGAAAGAGACAGTGCCAGCGTTGGTGGGCCTGTGAATGGGGTTGCGTGGCTACTTGAAGAGCAGCAAGAGCTTTTGGTCCTGGCCCCTTTGGGGTGGGAGGAATCCCTGGACGTTCGCACTTGCTGAGCCTAGCTCCTGGCGTACTCGGCAGGCCAGTGAGATAGTAGTGGAGTTTGGGAGGCTTTAGAAAGAGACAGCGGCAGAGTTTGTGGGGCTGTGAATGGGGTTTGCCTGGCTACTTGGAAAGCAGCAAGGGCTTTTGGTCCTGGCCCCTTTGGGGTGGGAGGAATCCCTGGACGTTCGCACTTGCTGAGCCTGGCCCCAGGTGTACTCGGCTGCCCATGCAGGTAGTAGAGGAGTTTGGGAGGCTCTAGAAAGAGACAGCGCCAGCGTTTGTGGGGCTGTGAATGGGGATGCCTGGCTCCCTGAAGAGCAGCAAGAGCTTTTGGTCCTGGCCCCTTTGGGGTGGGAGGAATCCCTGGACGTTCGCACTTGCTGAGCCTAGCTCCTGGTGTACTCGGCAGCCCAGTGATATAGTAGTGGAGTTTGGGAGGCTCTAGAAAGAGACAGCGCCAGCGTTTGTGGGGCTGTGAATGGGGTTTGCCTGGCTACTTGAAAAGACGCAAGAGCTTTTGGTCCTGGCCCCTTTGGGGTGGGAGGAATCCCTGGACTTTCGCACTTGCTGAGCCTGGCGCCAGGTGTACTCGGCAGCCCAGTGAGATAGTAATGGATATTGGGAGGCTCTAGAAAGAGACAGCGCCAGCGTTGGTGGGGCTGTGAATGGGGATGCCTGGCTACTTGAGGAGCAGCAAGAGCTTTTGGTCCAAGCCCCTTTGGGGTGGGAGGAAGCCCTGGACGTTCGCACTTGCTGAGCCTGGTGCCAGGTGTACTCGGCTGCCCATGCAGGTAATATTGGAGTTTGGGAGGCTCTAGAAAGAGACAGCGCCAGCGTTGGTGGGGCTGTGAATGGGGATGCCTGGCTACTTGAAGAGCAGCAAGAGCTTTTGGTCCTGGCCCCTTTGGGGTGGGAGGAATCCCTGGACATTCGCAATTGCTGAGCCTAGCTCTTGGTTTAATCGGCAGCCCAGTGAGATAGTAATGGATATTGGGAGGCTCTAGAAAGAGACAGCGCCAGCGTTAGTGGGGCTGTGAATGGGGTTTGCCTGGCTACTTGAAAAGCAGCAAGAGCTTTTGGTCCTGGCCCCTTTGGGGTGGGAGGAATCCCTGGACGTTCGTAGTTTCTGAGCTGTGCTACGGCCTAGCTGCCCAGGCAGGTAGTATTGGAGTTTGGGAGGCTCTAGAAAGAGACAGCGCCATCGTTTTTGAGGCTGTGAATGGGGTTGCGTGCCTTCTTGAAGAGCAGCAAGAGCTTTTGGTCCTGGCCCCTTTGGGGTGGGTGGAATCCCTGGACGTTCGCAATTGCTGTGCCTGCCTCTGGCTCTAATCAGGGGCCCGGGCAGACAGTACTGGATTTTGGGAGGCTTTAGAAAGAGACAGCGCCACCATTGGTGCGGCTGTGAATAAGAATGCCTGGCTACTTGAAGAGCAGCAAGAGCTTTTGTCCTGCCCCCTTTGGGGTGGGAGGAATCCCTGGACGTTCGCACTTGCTGAGCCTCGCTCCCACTTTACAAGGCAGCCCTCTGAGGTAGTCTTGGAGTTTGGGAGGCTCTGGAAAGAGACAGTGCCAGCGTTGGTGGGCCTGTGAATGGGGTTGCGTGGCTACTTGAAGAGCAGCAAGAGCTTTTGGTCCTGGCCCCTTTGGGGTGGGAGGAATCCCTGGACGTTCGCACTTGCTGAGCCTAGCTCCTGGCGTACTCGGCAGGCCAGTGAGATAGTAGTGGAGTTTGGGAGGCTTTAGAAAGAGACAGCGGCAGAGTTTGTGGGGCTGTGAATGGGGTTTGCCTGGCTACTTGGAAAGCAGCAAGGGCTTTTGGTCCTGGCCCCTTTGGGGTGGGAGGAATCCCTGGACGTTCGCACTTGCTGAGCCTGGCGCCAGGTGTACTCGGCTGCCCATGCAGGTAGTAGAGGAGTTTGGGAGGCTCTAGAAAGAGACAGCGCCAGCGTTTGTGGGGCTGTGAATGGGGATGCCTGGCTCCCTGAAGAGCAGCAAGAGCTTTTGGTCCTGGCCCCTTTGGGGTGGGAGGAATCCCTGGACGTTCGCACTTGCTGAGCCTAGCTCCTGGTGTACTCGGCAGCCCAGTGATATAGTAGTGGAGTTTGGGAGGCTCTAGAAAGAGACAGCGCCAGCGTTTGTGGGGCTGTGAATGGGGTTTGCCTGGCTACTTGAAAAGACGCAAGAGCTTTTGGTCCTGGCCCCTTTGGGGTGGGAGGAATCCCTGGACTTTCGCACTTGCTGAGCCTGGCGCCAGGTGTACTCGGCAGCCCAGTGAGATAGTAATGGATATTGGGAGGCTCTAGAAAGAGACAGCGCCAGCGTTGGTGGGGCTGTGAATGGGGATGCCTGGCTACTTGAGGAGCAGCAAGAGCTTTTGGTCCAAGCCCCTTTGGGGTGGGAGGAAGCCCTGGACGTTCGCACTTGCTGAGCCTGGTGCCAGGTGTACTCGGCTGCCCATGCAGGTAATATTGGAGTTTGGGAGGCTCTAGAAAGAGACAGCGCCAGCGTTGGTGGGGCTGTGAATGGGGATGCCTGGCTACTTGAAGAGCAGCAAGAGCTTTTGGTCCTGGCCCCTTTGGGGTGGGAGGAATCCCTGGACATTCGCAATTGCTGAGCCTAGCTCTTGGTTTAATCGGCAGCCCAGTGAGATAGTAATGGATATTGGGAGGCTCTAGAAAGAGACAGCGCCAGCATTAGTGGGGCTGTGAATGGGGTTTGCCTGGCTACTTGAAAAGCAGCAAGAGCTTTTGGTCCTGGCCCCTTTGGGGTGGGAGGAATCCCTGGACGTTCGTAGTTTCTGAGCTGTGCTACGGCCTAGCTGCCCAGGCAGGTAGTATTGGAGTTTGGGAGGCTCTAGAAAGAGACAGCGCCATCGTTTGTGAGGCTGTGAATGGGGTTGCGTGCCTTCTTGAAGAGCAGCAAGAGCTTTTGGTCCTGGCCCCTTTGGGGTGGGTGGAATCCCTGGACGTTCGCAATTGCTGTGCCTGCCTCTGGCTCTAATTAGGGGCCCGGGCAGACAGTACTGGATTTTGGGAGGCTTTAGAAAGAGACAGCGCCACCATTGGTGCGGCTGTGAATAAGAATGCCTGGCTCCTTGAAGAGCAGCAAGAGCTTTTGTCCTGCCCCCTTTGGGGTGGGAGGAATCCCTGGACGTTCGCACTTGCTGAGCCTCGCTCCCACTTTACAAGGCGGCCCTCTGAGGTAGTCTTGGAGTTTGGGAGGCTCTGGAAAGAGACAGTGCCAGCGTTGGTGGGCCTGTGAATGGGGTTGCGTGGCTACTTGAAGAGCAGCAAGAGCTTTTGGTCCTGGCCCCTTTGGGGTGGGAGGAATCCCTGGACGTTCGCACTTGCTGAGCCTAGCTCCTGGCGTACTCGGCAGGCCAGTGAGATAGTAGTGGAGTTTGGGAGGCTTTAGAAAGAGACAGCGGCAGAGTTTGTGGGGCTGTGAATGGGGTTTGCCTGGCTACTTGGAAAGCAGCAAGGGCTTTTGGTCCTGGCCCCTTTGGGGTGGGAGGAATCCCTGGACGTTCGCACTTGCTGAGCCTGGCCCCAGGTGTACTCGGCTGCCCATGCAGGTAGTAGAGGAGTTTGGGAGGCTCTAGAAAGAGACAGCGCCAGCGTTTGTGGGGCTGTGAATGGGGATGCCTGGCTCCCTGAAGAGCAGCAAGAGCTTTTGGTCCTGGCCCCTTTGGGGTGGGAGGAATCCCTGGACGTTCGCACTTGCTGAGCCTAGCTCCTGGTGTACTCGGCAGCCCAGTGATATAGTAGTGGAGTTTGGGAGGCTCTAGAAAGAGACAGCGCCAGCGTTTGTGGGGCTGTGAATGGGGTTTGCCTGGCTACTTGAAAAGACGCAAGAGCTTTTGGTCCTGGCCCCTTTGGGGTGGGAGGAATCCCTGGACTTTCGCACTTGCTGAGCCTGGCGCCAGGTGTACTCGGCAGCCCAGTGAGATAGTAATGGATATTGGGAGGCTCTAGAAAGAGACAGCGCCAGCGTTGGTGGGGCTGTGAATGGGGATGCCTGGCTACTTGAGGAGCAGCAAGAGCTTTTGGTCCAAGCCCCTTTGGGGTGGGAGGAAGCCCTGGACGTTCGCACTTGCTGAGCCTGGTGCCAGGTGTACTCGGCTGCCCATGCAGGTAATATTGGAGTTTGGGAGGCTCTAGAAAGAGACAGCGCCAGCGTTGGTGGGGCTGTGAATGGGGATGCCTGGCTACTTGAAGAGCAGCAAGAGCTTTTGGTCCTGGCCCCTTTGGGGTGGGAGGAATCCCTGGACATTCGCAATTGCTGAGCCTAGCTCTTGGTTTAATCGGCAGCCCAGTGAGATAGTAATGGATATTGGGAGGCTCTAGAAAGAGACAGCGCCAGCGTTAGTGGGGCTGTGAATGGGGTTTGCCTGGCTACTTGAAAAGCAGCAAGAGCTTTTGGTCCTGGCCCCTTTGGGGTGGGAGGAATCCCTGGACGTTCGTAGTTTCTGAGCTGTGCTACGGCCTAGCTGCCCAGGCAGGTAGTATTGGAGTTTGGGAGGCTCTAGAAAGAGACAGCGCCATCGTTTTTGAGGCTGTGAATGGGGTTGCGTGCCTTCTTGAAGAGCAGCAAGAGCTTTTGGTCCTGGCCCCTTTGGGGTGGGTGGAATCCCTGGACGTTCGCAATTGCTGTGCCTGCCTCTGGCTCTAATCAGGGGCCCGGGCAGACAGTACTGGATTTTGGGAGGCTTTAGAAAGAGACAGCGCCACCATTGGTGCGGCTGTGAATAAGAATGCCTGGCTACTTGAAGAGCAGCAAGAGCTTTTGTCCTGCCCCCTTTGGGGTGGGAGGAATCCCTGGACGTTCGCAATTGCTGAGCCTCGCTCCCACTTTACAAGGCGGCCCTCTGAGGTAGTCTTGGAGTTTGGGAGGCTCTGGAAAGAGACAGTGCCAGCGTTGGTGGGGCTGTGAATCGGGTTGCCTGGCTACTTGAAGAGCAGCAAGAGCTTTTGGTCCTGGCCCCTTTGGGGTGGGAGGAATCCCTGGACGTTCGCACTTGCTGAGCCTAGCTCCTGGCGTACTCGGCAGGCCAGTGAGATAGTAGTGGAGTTTGGGAGGCTTTAGAAAGAGACAGCGGCAGAGTTTGTGGGGCTGTGAATGGGGTTTGCCTGGCTACTTGGAAAGCAGCAAGGGCTTTTGGTCCTGGCCCCTTTGGGGTGGGAGGAATCCCTGGACGTTCGCACTTGCTGAGCCTGGCCCCAGGTGTACTCGGCTGCCCATGCAGGTAGTAGAGGAGTTTGGGAGGCTCTAGAAAGAGACAGCGCCAGCGTTTGTGGGGCTGTGAATGGGGATGCCTGGCTCCCTGAAGAGCAGCAAGAGCTTTTGGTCCTGGCCCCTTTGGGGTGGGAGGAATCCCTGGACGTTCGCACTTGCTGAGCCTAGCTCCTGGTGTACTCGGCAGCCCAGTGAGATAGTAGTGGAGTTTGGGAGGCTCTAGAAAGAGACAGCGCCAGCGTTTGTGGGGCTGTGAATGGGGTTTGCCTGGCTACTTGAAAAGACGCAAGAGCTTTTGGTCCTGGCCCCTTTGGGGTGGGAGGAATCCCTGGACTTTCGCACTTGCTGAGCCTGGCGCCAGGTGTACTCGGCAGCCCAGTGAGATAGTAATGGATATTGGGAGGCTCTAGAAAGAGACAGCGCCAGCGTTGGTGGGGCTGTGAATGGGGATGCCTGGCTACTTGAGGAGCAGCAAGAGCTTTTGGTCCAAGCCCCTTTGGGGTGGGAGGAAGCCCTGGACGTTCGCACTTGCTGAGCCTGGCGCCAGGTGTACTCGGCTGCCCATGCAGGTAATATTGGAGTTTGGGAGGCTCTAGAAAGAGACAGCGCCAGCGTTGGTGGGGCTGTGAATGGGGATGCCTGGCTACTTGAAGAGCAGCAAGAGCTTTTGGTCCTGGCCCCTTTGGGGTGGGAGGAATCCCTGGACATTCGCAATTGCTGAGCCTAGCTCTTGGTTTAATCGGCAGCCCAGTGAGATAGTAATGGATATTGGGAGGCTCTAGAAAGAGACAGCGCCAGCGTTAGTGGGGCTGTGAATGGGGTTTGCCTGGCTACTTGAAAAGCAGCAAGAGCTTTTGGTCCTGGCCCCTTTGGGGTGGGAGGAATCCCTGGACGTTCGTAGTTTCTGAGCTGTGCTACGGCCTAGCTGCCCAGGCAGGTAGTATAAGAGTTTGGGAGGCTCTAGAAAGAGACAGCGCCATCGTTTGTGAGGCTGTGAATGGGGTTGCGTGCCTTCTTGAAGAGCAGCAAGAGCTTTTGGTCCTGGCCCCTTTGGGGTGGGTGGAATCCCTGGACGTTCGCAATTGCTGTGCCTGCCTCTGGTTCTAATTAGGGGCCCGGGCAGACAGTACTGGATTTTGGGAGGCTTTAGAAAGAGACAGCGCCACCATTGGTGCGGCTGTGAATAAGAATGCCTGGCTCCTTGAAGAGCAGCAAGAGCTTTTGTCCTGCCCCCTTTGGGGTGGGAGGAATCCCTGGACGTTCGCACTTGCTGAGCCTCGCTCCCACTTTACAAGTCGGCCCTCTGAGGTAGTCTTGGAGTTTGGGAGGCTCTGGAAAGAGACAGTGCCAGCGTTGGTGGGCCTGTGAATGGGGTTGCGTGGCTACTTGAAGAGCAGCAAGAGCTTTTGGTCCTGGCCCCTTTGGGGTGGGAGGAATCCCTGGACGTTCGCACTTGCTGAGCCTAGCTCCTGGCGTACTCGGCAGGCCAGTGAGATAGTAGTGGAGTTTGGGAGGCTTTAGAAAGAGACAGCGCCAGCGTTTGTGGGGCTGTGAATGGGGTTTGCCTGGCTCCCTGAAGAGCAGCAAGAGCTTTTGGTCCTGGCCCCTTTGGGGTGGGAGGAATCCCTGGACGTTCGCACTTGCTGAGCCTAGCTCCTGGTGTACTCGGCAGCCCAGTGATATAGTAGTGGAGTTTGGGAGGCTCTAGAAAGAGACAGCGCCATCGTTTGTGAGGCTGTGAATGGGGTTGCGTGGCTACTTGAAGAGCAGCAAGAGCTTTTGGTCCTGGCCCCTTTGGGGTGGGAGGAATCCCTGGACGTTCGCACTTGCTGAGCCTAGCTCCTGGCGTACTCGGCAGGCCAGTGAGATAGTAGTGGAGTTTGGGAGGCTTTAGAAAGAGACAGCGGCAGAGTTTGTGGGGCTGTGAATGGGGTTTGCCTGGCTACTTGGAAAGCAGCAAGGGCTTTTGGTCCTGGCCCCTTTGGGGTGGGAGGAATCCCTGGACGTTCGCACTTGCTGAGCCTGGCCCCAGGTGTACTCGGCTGCCCATGCAGGTAGTCTTGGAGTTTGGGAGGCTCTAGAAAGAGACAGCGCCAGCGTTTGTGGGGCTGTGAATGGGGATGCCTGGCTCCCTGAAGAGCAGCAAGAGCTTTTGGTCATGGCCCCTTTGGGGTGGGAGGAATCCCTGGACGTTCGCACTTGCTGAGCCTAGCTCCTGGTGTACTCGGCAGCCCAGTGAGATAGTAGTGGAGTTTGGGAGGCTCTAGAAAGAGACAGCGCCAGCGTTTGTGGGGCTGTGAATGGGGTTTGCCTGGCTACTTGAAAAGACGCAAGAGCTTTTGGTCCTGGCCCCTTTGGGGTGGGAGGAATCCCTGGACTTTCGCACTTGCTGAGCCTGGCGCCAGGTGTACTCGGCAGCCCAGTGAGATAGTAATGGATATTGGGAGGCTCTAGAAAGAGACAGCGCCAGCGTTGGTGGGGCTGTGAATGGGGATGCCTGGCTACTTGAGGAGCAGCAAGAGCTTTTGGTCCAAGCCCCTTTGGGGTGGGAGGAAGCCCTGGACGTTCGCACTTGCTGAGCCTGGCGCCAGGTGTACTCGGCTGCCCATGCAGGTAATATTGGAGTTTGGGAGGCTCTAGAAAGAGACAGCGCCAGCGTTGGTGGGGCTGTGAATGGGGATGCCTGGCTACTTGAAGAGCAGCAAGAGCTTTTGGTCCTGGCCCCTTTGGGGTGGGAGGAATCCCTGGACATTCGCAATTGCTGAGCCTAGCTCTTGGTTTAATCGGCAGCCCAGTGAGATAGTAATGGATATTGGGAGGCTCTAGAAAGAGACAGCGCCAGCGTTAGTGGGGCTGTGAATGGGGTTTGCCTGGCTACTTGAAAAGCAGCAAGAGCTTTTGGTCCTGGCCCCTTTGGGGTGGGAGGAATCCCTGGACGTTCGTAGTTTCTGAGCTGTGCTACGGCCTAGCTGCCCAGGCAGGTAGTATAAGAGTTTGGGAGGCTCTAGAAAGAGACAGCGCCATCGTTTGTGAGGCTGTGAATGGGGTTGCGTGCCTTCTTGAAGAGCAGCAAGAGCTTTTGGTCCTGGCCCCTTTGGGGTGGGTGGAATCCCTGGACGTTCGCAATTGCTGTGCCTGCCTCTGGCTCTAATTAGGGGCCCGGGCAGACAGTACTGGATTTTGGGAGGCTTTAGAAAGAGACAGCGCCACCATTGGTGCGGCTGTGAATAAGAATGCCTGGCTCCTTGAAGAGCAGCAAGAGCTTTTGTCCTGCCCCCTTTGGGGTGGGAGGAATCCCTGGACGTTCGCACTTGCTGAGCCTCGCTCCCACTTTACAAGTCGGCCCTCTGAGGTAGTCTTGGAGTTTGGGAGGCTCTGGAAAGAGACAGTGCCAGCGTTGGTGGGCCTGTGAATGGGGTTGTGTGGCTACTTGAAGAGCAGCAAGAGCTTTTGGTCCTGGCCCCTTTGGGGTGGGAGGAATCCCTGGACGTTCGCACTTGCTGAGCCTAGCTCCTGGCGTACTCGGCAGGCCAGTGAGATAGTAGTGGAGTTTGGGAGGCTTTAGAAAGAGACAGCGCCAGCGTTTGTGGGGCTGTGAATGGGGTTTGCCTGGCTACTTGGAAAGCAGCAAGGGCTTTTGGTCCTGGCCCCTTTGGGGTGGGAGTAATCCCTGGACGTTCGCACTTGCTGAGCCTGGCGCCAGGTGTACTCGGCTGCCCATGCAGGTAGTAGAGGAGTTTGGGAGGCTCTAGAAAGAGACAGCGCCAGCGTTTGTGGGGCTGTGAATGGGGATGCCTGGCTCCCTGAAGAGCAGCAAGAGCTTTTGGTCCTGGCCCCTTTGGGGTGGGAGGAATCCCTGGACGTTCGCACTTGCTGAGCCTAGCTCCTGGTGTACTCGGCAGCCCAGTGATATAGTAGTGGAGTTTGGGAGGCTCTAGAAAGAGACAGCGCCATCGTTTGTGAGGCTGTGAATGGGGTTGCGTGCCTTCTTGAAGAGCAGCAAGAGCTTTTGGTCCTGGCCCCTTTGGGGTGGGTGGAATCCCTGGACGTTCGCAATTGCTGTGCCTGCCTCTGGCTCTAATTAGGGGCCCGGGCAGACAGTACTGGATTTTGGGAGGCTTTAGAAAGAGACAGCGCCACCATTGGTGCGGCTGTGAATAAGAATGCCTGGCTCCTTGAAGAGCAGCAAGAGCTTTTGTCCTGCCCCCTTTGGGGTGGGAGGAATCCCTGGACGTTCGCACTTGCTGAGCCTCGCTCCCACTTTACAAGGCGGCCCTCTGAGGTAGTCTTGGAGTTTGGGAGGCTCTGGAAAGAGACAGTGCCAGCGTTGGTGGGCCTGTGAATGGGGTTGCGTGGCTACTTGAAGAGCAGCAAGAGCTTTTGGTCCTGGCCCCTTTGGGGTGGGAGGAATCCCTGGACGTTCGCACTTGCTGAGCCTAGCTCCTGGCGTACTCGGAAGGCCAGTGAGATAGTAGTGGAGTTTGGGAGGCTTTAGAAAGAGACAGCGCCAGCGTTTGTGGGGCTGTGAATGGGGTTTGCCTGGCTACTTGGAAAGCAGCAAGGGCTTTTGGTCCTGGCCCCTTTGGGGTGGGAGTAATCCCTGGACGTTCGCACTTGCTGAGCCTGGCGCCAGGTGTACTCGGCTGCCCATGCAGGTAGTATTGGAGTTTGGGAGGCTCTAGAAAGAGACAGCGCCAGCGTTGTTGGGGCTGTGAATGGGGATGCCTGGCTCCCTGAAGAGCAGCAAGAGCTTTTGGTCCTGGCCCCTTTGGGGTGGGAGGAATCCCTGGACGTTCGCACTTGCTGAGCCTAGCTCCTGGTGTACTCGGCAGCCCAGTGAGATAGTAGTGGAGTTTGGGAGGCTCTAGAAAGAGACAGCGCCAGCGTTTGTGGGGCTGTGAATGGGGTTTGCCTGGCTACTTGAAAAGACGCAAGAGCTTTTGGTCCTGGCCCCTTTGGGGTGGGAGGAATCCATGGACGTTCGCACTTTCTGAGCCTGGCGCCAGGTGTACTCGGCTGCCCATGCAGGTAGTCTTGGAGTTTGGGAGGCTCTAGAAAGAGACAGCACCAGCGTTTGTGGGGCTGTGAATGGGGATGCCTGGCTACTTGAAGAGCAGCAAGAGCTTTTGGTCATGGCCCCTTTGGGGTGGGAGGAATCCCTGGACTTTCGCACTTGCTGAGCCTGGCGCCAGGTGTACTCGGCAGCCCAGTGAGATAGTAATGGATATTGGGAGGCTCTAGAAAGAGACAGCGCCAGCGTTGGTGGGGCTGTGAATGGGGATGCCTGGCTACTTGAGGAGCAGCAAGAGCTTTTGGTCCAAGCCCCTTTGGGGTGCGAGGAAGCCCTGGACGTTCGCACTTGCTGAGCCTGGTGCCAGGTGTACTCGGCTGCCCATGCAGGTAATATTGGAGTTTGGGAGGCTCTAGAAAGAGACAGCGCCAGCGTTGGTGGGGCTGTGAATGGGGATGCCTGGCTACTTGAAGAGCAGCAAGAGCTTTTGGTCCTGGCCCCTTTGGGGTGGGAGGAATCCCTGGACATTCGCAATTGCTGAGCCTAGCTCTTGGTTTAATCGGCAGCCCAGTGAGATAGTAATGGATTTTGGGAGGTTCTTGAAAGAGACAGCGGCAGCATTGGTGGGGCTGTGAATGGGGTTTGCCTGGCTATTGAAAAGCATCAAGGGCTTTTGGTCCTGGCCCCTTTGGGGTGGGAGGAATCCCTGGACGTTCGTAGTTTCTGAGCTGTGCTACGGCCTAGCTGCCCAGGCAGGTAGTATTGGAGTTTGGGAGGCTCTAGAAAGAGACAGCGCCATCGTTTTTGAGGCTGTGAATGGGGTTGCGTGCCTTCTTGAAGAGCAGCAAGAGCTTTTGGTCCTGGCCCCTTTGGGGTGGGTGGAATCCCTGGACGTTCGCAATTGCTGTGCCTGCCTCTGGCTCTAATCAGGGGCCCGGGCAGACAGTACTGGATTTTGGGAGGCTTTAGAAAGAGACAGCGCCACCATTGGTGCGGCTGTGAATAAGAATGCCTGGCTACTTGAAGAGCAGCAAGAGCTTTTGGTCCTGGCCCCTTTGGGGTGGGAGGAATCCCTGGACGTTCGCAATTGCTGAGCCTCGCTCCCACTTTACAAGGCGGACCTCTGAGGTAGTCTTGGAGTTTGGGAGGCTCTGGAAAGAGACAGTGCCAGCGTTGGTGGGGCTGTGAATCGGGTTGCCTGGCTACTTGAAAAGCATCGATGGCTTTTGGTCCTGGCCCCTTTGGGGTGGGAGGAATCCATGGACGTTCGCACTTGCTGAGCCTAGCTCCTGGCGTACTCGGCAGGCCAGTGAGATAGTAGTGGAGTTTGGGAGGCTTTAGAAAGAGACAGCGCCAGCGTTTGTGGGGCTGTGAATGGGGTTTGCCTGGCTACTTGGAAAGCAGCAAGGGCTTTTGGTCCTGGCCCCTTTGGGGTGGGAGGAATCCCTGGACGTTCGCACTTGCTCAGCCTTGCTCCCACTTTACAAGGCGGACCTCTGAGATAGTATTGAAGTTTGGGAGGCTCTAGAAAGAGACAGCGCCAGCGTTGGTGGGGCTGTGAATAAGAATGCCTGGCTCTTTGAAGAGCAGCAAGAGCTTTTGGTCCTGGCCCCTTTGGGGTGGGAGGAATCCCTGGACATTCGCAATTCCTGAGCCTAGCTCCTGGTGTACTTGGCAGCCCAGTGAGATAGTAGTGGAGTCTGGGAGGCTTTAGAAAGAGACAGCGCCATCGTTTGTGAGGCTGTGAATGGGGTTGCGTGCCTTCTTGAAGAGCAGCAAGAGCTTTTGGTCCTGGCCCCTTTGGGGTGGGTGGAATCCCTGGACGTTCGCACTTGCTGAGCCTAGCTCCTGGTGTACTCGGCAGCCCAGTGATATAGTAGTGGAGTTTGGGAGGCTCTAGAAAGAGACAGCGCCAGCGTTTGTGGGGCTGTGAATGGGGTTTGCCTGGCTACTTGAAAAGACGCAAGAGCTTTTGGTCCTGGCCCCTTTGGGGTGGGAGGAATCCCTGGACTTTCGCACTTGCTGAGCCTGGCGCCAGGTGTACTCGGCAGCCCAGTGAGATAGTAATGGATATTGGGAGGCTCTAGAAAGAGACAGCGCCAGCGTTGGTGGGGCTGTGAATGGGGATGCCTGGCTACTTGAGGAGCAGCAAGAGCTTTTGGTCCAAGCCCCTTTGGGGTGGGAGGAAGCCCTGGACGTTCGCACTTGCTGAGCCTGGTGCCAGGTGTACTCGGCTGCCCATGCAGGTAATATTGGAGTTTGGGAGGCTCTAGAAAGAGACAGCGCCAGCGTTGGTGGGGCTGTGAATGGGGATGCCTGGCTACTTGAAGAGCAGCAAGAGCTTTTGGTCCTGGCCCCTTTGGGGTGGGAGGAATCCCTGGACATTCGCAATTGCTGAGCCTAGCTCTTGGTTTAATCGGCAGCCCAGTGAGATAGTAATGGATATTGGGAGGCTCTAGAAAGAGACAGCGCCAGCATTAGTGGGGCTGTGAATGGGGTTTGCCTGGCTACTTGAAAAGCAGCAAGAGCTTTTGGTCCTGGCCCCTTTGGGGTGGGAGGAATCCCTGGACGTTCGTAGTTTCTGAGCTGTGCTACGGCCTAGCTGCCCAGGCAGGTAGTATTGGAGTTTGGGAGGCTCTAGAAAGAGACAGCGCCATCGTTTGTGAGGCTGTGAATGGGGTTGCGTGCCTTCTTGAAGAGCAGCAAGAGCTTTTGGTCCTGGCCCCTTTGGGGTGGGTGGAATCCCTGGACGTTCGCAATTGCTGTGCCTGCCTCTGGCTCTAATTAGGGGCCCGGGCAGACAGTACTGGATTTTGGGAGGCTTTAGAAAGAGACAGCGCCACCATTGGTGCGGCTGTGAATAAGAATGCCTGGCTCCTTGAAGAGCAGCAAGAGCTTTTGTCCTGCCCCCTTTGGGGTGGGAGGAATCCCTGGACGTTCGCACTTGCTGAGCCTCGCTCCCACTTTACAAGGCGGCCCTCTGAGGTAGTCTTGGAGTTTGGGAGGCTCTGGAAAGAGACAGTGCCAGCGTTGGTGGGCCTGTGAATGGGGTTGCGTGGCTACTTGAAGAGCAGCAAGAGCTTTTGGTCCTGGCCCCTTTGGGGTGGGAGGAATCCCTGGACGTTCGCACTTGCTGAGCCTAGCTCCTGGCGTACTCGGCAGGCCAGTGAGATAGTAGTGGAGTTTGGGAGGCTTTAGAAAGAGACAGCGGCAGAGTTTGTGGGGCTGTGAATGGGGTTTGCCTGGCTACTTGGAAAGCAGCAAGGGCTTTTGGTCCTGGCCCCTTTGGGGTGGGAGGAATCCCTGGACGTTCGCACTTGCTGAGCCTGGCCCCAGGTGTACTCGGCTGCCCATGCAGGTAGTAGAGGAGTTTGGGAGGCTCTAGAAAGAGACAGCGCCAGCGTTTGTGGGGCTGTGAATGGGGATGCCTGGCTCCCTGAAGAGCAGCAAGAGCTTTTGGTCCTGGCCCCTTTGGGGTGGGAGGAATCCCTGGACGTTCGCACTTGCTGAGCCTAGCTCCTGGTGTACTCGGCAGCCCAGTGATATAGTAGTGGAGTTTGGGAGGCTCTAGAAAGAGACAGCGCCAGCGTTTGTGGGGCTGTGAATGGGGTTTGCCTGGCTACTTGAAAAGACGCAAGAGCTTTTGGTCCTGGCCCCTTTGGGGTGGGAGGAATCCCTGGACTTTCGCACTTGCTGAGCCTGGCGCCAGGTGTACTCGGCAGCCCAGTGAGATAGTAATGGATATTGGGAGGCTCTAGAAAGAGACAGCGCCAGCGTTGGTGGGGCTGTGAATGGGGATGCCTGGCTACTTGAGGAGCAGCAAGAGCTTTTGGTCCAAGCCCCTTTGGGGTGGGAGGAAGCCCTGGACGTTCGCACTTGCTGAGCCTGGTGCCAGGTGTACTCGGCTGCCCATGCAGGTAATATTGGAGTTTGGGAGGCTCTAGAAAGAGACAGCGCCAGCGTTGGTGGGGCTGTGAATGGGGATGCCTGGCTACTTGAAGAGCAGCAAGAGCTTTTGGTCCTGGCCCCTTTGGGGTGGGAGGAATCCCTGGACATTCGCAATTGCTGAGCCTAGCTCTTGGTTTAATCGGCAGCCCAGTGAGATAGTAATGGATATTGGGAGGCTCTAGAAAGAGACAGCGCCAGCGTTAGTGGGGCTGTGAATGGGGTTTGCCTGGCTACTTGAAAAGCAGCAAGAGCTTTTGGTCCTGGCCCCTTTGGGGTGGGAGGAATCCCTGGACGTTCGTAGTTTCTGAGCTGTGCTACGGCCTAGCTGCCCAGGCAGGTAGTATTGGAGTTTGGGAGGCTCTAGAAAGAGACAGCGCCATCGTTTTTGAGGCTGTGAATGGGGTTGCGTGCCTTCTTGAAGAGCAGCAAGAGCTTTTGGTCCTGGCCCCTTTGGGGTGGGTGGAATCCCTGGACGTTCGCAATTGCTGTGCCTGCCTCTGGCTCTAATCAGGGGCCCGGGCAGACAGTACTGGATTTTGGGAGGCTTTAGAAAGAGACAGCGCCACCATTGGTGCGGCTGTGAATAAGAATGCCTGGCTACTTGAAGAGCAGCAAGAGCTTTTGTCCTGCCCCCTTTGGGGTGGGAGGAATCCCTGGACGTTCGCAATTGCTGAGCCTCGCTCCCACTTTACAAGGCGGCCCTCTGAGGTAGTCTTGGAGTTTGGGAGGCTCTGGAAAGAGACAGTGCCAGCGTTGGTGGGGCTGTGAATCGGGTTGCCTGGCTACTTGAAGAGCAGCAAGAGCTTTTGGTCCTGGCCCCTTTGGGGTGGGAGGAATCCCTGGACGTTCGCACTTGCTGAGCCTAGCTCCTGGCGTACTCGGCAGGCCAGTGAGATAGTAGTGGAGTTTGGGAGGCTTTAGAAAGAGACAGCGCCAGCGTTTGTGGGGCTGTGAATGGGGTTTGCCTGGCTACTTGGAAAGCAGCAAGGGCTTTTGGTCCTGGCCCCTTTGGGGTGGGAGGAATCCCTGGACGTTCGCACTTGCTGAGCCTGGCGCCAGGTGTACTCGGCTGCCCATGCAGGTAGTAGAGGAGTTTGGGAGGCTCTAGAAAGAGACAGCGCCAGCGTTTGTGGGGCTGTGAATGGGGATGCCTGGCTCCCTGAAGAGCAGCAAGAGCTTTTGGTCCTGGCCCCTTTGGGGTGGGAGGAATCCCTGGACGTTCGCACTTGCTGAGCCTAGCTCCTGGTGTACTCGGCAGCCCAGTGAGATAGTAGTGGAGTTTGGGAGGCTCTAGAAAGAGACAGCGCCAGCGTTTGTGGGGCTGTGAATGGGGTTTGCCTGGCTACTTGAAAAGACGCAAGAGCTTTTGGTCCTGGCCCCTTTGGGGTGGGAGGAATCCCTGGACTTTCGCACTTGCTGAGCCTGGCGCCAGGTGTACTCGGCAGCCCAGTGAGATAGTAATGGATATTGGGAGGCTCTAGAAAGAGACAGCGCCAGCGTTGGTGGGGCTGTGAATGGGGATGCCTGGCTACTTGAGGAGCAGCAAGAGCTTTTGGTCCAAGCCCCTTTGGGGTGGGAGGAAGCCCTGGACGTTCGCACTTGCTGAGCCTGGCGCCAGGTGTACTCGGCTGCCCATGCAGGTAATATTGGAGTTTGGGAGGCTCTAGAAAGAGACAGCGCCAGCGTTGGTGGGGCTGTGAATGGGGATGCCTGGCTACTTGAAGAGCAGCAAGAGCTTTTGGTCCTGGCCCCTTTGGGGTGGGAGGAATCCCTGGACATTCGCAATTGCTGAGCCTAGCTCTTGGTTTAATCGGCAGCCCAGTGAGATAGTAATGGATATTGGGAGGCTCTAGAAAGAGACAGCGCCAGCGTTAGTGGGGCTGTGAATGGGGTTTGCCTGGCTACTTGAAAAGCAGCAAGAGCTTTTGGTCCTGGCCCCTTTGGGGTGGGAGGAATCCCTGGACGTTCGTAGTTTCTGAGCTGTGCTACGGCCTAGCTGCCCAGGCAGGTAGTATTGGAGTTTGGGAGGCTCTAGAAAGAGACAGCGCCATCGTTTGTGAGGCTGTGAATGGGGTTGCGTGCCTTCTTGAAGAGCAGCAAGAGCTTTTGGTCCTGGCCCCTTTGGGGTGGGTGGAAACCCTGGACGTTCGCAATTGCTGTGCCTGCCTCTGGCTCTAATTAGGGGCCCGGGCAGACAGTACTGGATTTTGGGAGGCTTTAGAAAGAGACAGCGCCACCATTGGTGCGGCTGTGAATAAGAATGCCTGACTCCTTGAAGAGCAGCAAGAGCTTTTGTCCTGCCCCCTTTGGGGTGGGAGGAATCCCTGGACGTTCGCAATTGCTGAGCCTCGCTCCCACTTTACAAGGCGGCCCTCTGAGGTAGTCTTGGAGTTTGGGAGGCTCTGGAAAGAGACAGTGCAAGCGTTGGTGGGCCTGTGAATGGGGTTGCGTGGCTACTTGAAGAGCAGCAAGAGCTTTTGGTCCTGGCCCCTTTGGGGTGGGAGGAATCCCTGGACGTTCGCACTTGCTGAGCCTAGCTCCTGGCGTACTCGGCAGGCCAGTGAGATAGTAGTGGAGTTTGGGAGGCTTTAGAAAGAGACAGCGCCAGCGTTTGTGGGGCTGTGAATGGGGTTTGCCTGGCTACTTGGAAAGCAGCAAGGGCTTTTGGTCCTGGCCCCTTTGGGGTGGGAGGAATCCCTGGACGTTCGCACTTGCTGAGCCTGGCGCCAGGTGTACTCGTCTGCCCATGCAGGTAGTAGTGGAGTTTGGGAGGCTCTAGAAAGAGACAGCGCCAGCGTTGGTGGGGCTGTGAATGGGGATGCCTGGCTCCCTGAAGAGCAGCAAGAGCTTTTGGTCCTGGCCCCTTTGGGGTGGGAGGAATCCCTGGACGTTCGCACTTGCTGAGCCTAGCTCCTGGTGTACTCGGCAGCCCAGTGAGATAGTAGTGGAGTTTGGGAGGCTCTAGAAAGAGACAGCGCCAGCGTTTGTGGGGCTGTGAATGGGGTTTGCCTGGCTACTTGAAAAGACGCAAGAGCTTTTGGTCCTGGCCCCTTTGGGGTGGGAGGAATCCCTGGACTTTCGCACTTGCTGAGCCTGGCGCCAGGTGTACTCGGCAGCCCAGTGAGATAGTAATGGATATTGGGAGGCTCTAGAAAGAGACAGCGCCAGCGTTGGTGGGGCTGTGAATGGGGATGCCTGGCTACTTGAGGAGCAGCAAGAGCTTTTGGTCCAAGCCCCTTTGGGGTGGGAGGAAGCCCTGGACGTTCGCACTTGCTGAGCCTGGCGCCAGGTGTACTCGGCTGCCCATGCAGGTAATATTGGAGTTTGGGAGGCTCTAGAAAGAGACAGCGCCAGCGTTGGTGGGGCTGTGAATGGGGATGCCTGGCTACTTGAAGAGCAGCAAGAGCTTTTGGTCCTGGCCCCTTTGGGGTGGGAGGAATCCCTGGACATTCGCAATTGCTGAGCCTAGCTCTTGGTTTAATCGGCAGCCCAGTGAGATAGTAATGGATATTGGGAGGCTCTAGAAAGAGACAGCGCCAGCATTAGTGGGGCTGTGAATGGGGTTTGCCTGGCTACTTGAAAAGCAGCAAGAGCTTTTGGTCCTGGCCCCTTTGGGGTGGGAGGAATCCCTGGACGTTCGTAGTTTCTGAGCTGTGCTACGGCCTAGCTGCCCAGGCAGGTAGTATTGGAGTTTGGGAGGCTCTAGAAAGAGACAGCGCCATCGTTTGTGAGGCTGTGAATGGGGTTGCGTGCCTTCTTGAAGAGCAGCAAGAGCTTTTGGTCCTGGCCCCTTTGGGGTGGGTGGAATCCCTGGACGTTCGCAATTGCTGTGCCTGCCTCTGGCTCTAATTAGGGGCCCGGGCAGACAGTACTGGATTTTGGGAGGCTTTAGAAAGAGACAGCGCCACCATTGGTGCGGCTGTGAATAAGAATGCCTGGCTCCTTGAAGAGCAGCAAGAGCTTTTGTCCTGCCCCCTTTGGGGTGGGAGGAATCCCTGGACGTTCGCACTTGCTGAGCCTCGCTCCCACTTTACAAGGCGGCCCTCTG
This sequence comes from Platalea minor, assembly GCA_037975005.1. Taxonomy (NCBI): domain Eukaryota; kingdom Metazoa; phylum Chordata; class Aves; order Pelecaniformes; family Threskiornithidae; genus Platalea; species Platalea minor. The sequence continues at coordinate 82,761 of JBBPFK010000176.1, forward strand.
AGGTAGTCTTGGAGTTTGGGAGGCTCTGGAAAGAGACAGTGCCAGCGTTGGTGGGCCTGTGAATGGGGTTGCGTGGCTACTTGAAGAGCAGCAAGAGCTTTTGGTCCTGGCCCCTTTGGGGTGGGAGGAATCCCTGGACGTTCGCACTTGCTGAGCCTAGCTCCTGGCGTACTCGGCAGGCCAGTGAGATAGTAGTGGAGTTTGGGAGGCTTTAGAAAGAGACAGCGGCAGAGTTTGTGGGGCTGTGAATGGGGTTTGCCTGGCTACTTGGAAAGCAGCAAGGGCTTTTGGTCCTGGCCCCTTTGGGGTGGGAGGAATCCCTGGACGTTCGCACTTGCTGAGCCTGGCGCCAGGTGTACTCGGCTGCCCATGCAGGTAGTAGAGGAGTTTGGGAGGCTCTAGAAAGAGACAGCGCCAGCGTTTGTGGGGCTGTGAATGGGGATGCCTGGCTCCCTGAAGAGCAGCAAGAGCTTTTGGTCCTGGCCCCTTTGGGGTGGGAGGAATCCCTGGACGTTCGCACTTGCTGAGCCTAGATCCTGGCGTACTTGGCAGCCCAGTGAGATATTAGTGGAGTCTGGGAGGCTTTAGAAAGAGACAGCGCCAGCGTTTGTGGGGCTGTGAATGGGGTTTGCCTGGCTACTTGAAGAGCAGCAAGAGCTTTTGGTCCTGGCCCCTTTGGGGTGGGAGGAATCCCTGGATGTTCGCACTTGCTGAGCCTGGCGCCAGGTGTACTCGGCTGCCCATGCAGGTAGTATTGGAGTTTGGGAGGCTCTAGAAAGAGACAGCGCCAGCGTTTGTGGGGCTGTGAATGGGGATGCCTGGCTACTTGAAAAGACGCAAGAGCTTTTGGTCCTGGCCCCTTTGGGGTGGGAGGAATCCATGGACGTTCGCAGTTCCTTAGCCTCGCTCCCACTTTACAAGGCGGCCCTCTGAGGTATTATTGGAGTTTGGGAGGCTCTGGAGAGAGACAGCGCCAGCGTTGGTGGGCCTGTGAATGGGGTTGCGTGCCTTCTTGAAGAGCAGCAAGAGCTTTTGGTCCTGGCCCCTTTGGGGTGGGAGGAATCCATGGACGTTCGCAATTGCTGTTCCTGTCTCCGGCTCTAATCAGGAGCCCGGGCAGACAGTATTAGAGTTTGGGAGGCTCTAGAAAGAGACAGCGCCAGCGTTGGTGGGGGCTGTGAATAAGAATGCCTGGCTACTTGAAGAGCAGCAAGAGCTTTTGTCCTGGCCCCTGTGGGGTGGGAGGAATCCCTGGACGTTCGCAATTGCTGAGCCTCGCTCCCACTTTACAAGACGGACCTCTGAGATAGTGTTGAAGTCTGGGAGGCCCTAGAAAAAGTCAGCGCCAGCGTTGGTGGGGCTGTGAATCGGGTTGCCTGGCTACTTGAAAAGCATCGAGGGCTTTTGGTCCTGGCCCCTTTGGGGTGGGAGGAATCCCTGGACGTTCGCACTTGCTGAGCCTAGCTCCTGGCGTACTTGGCAGCCGAGTGAGATACTAGTGGAGTTTGGGAGGCTTTAGAAAGAGACAGCGCCACCGTTTTTGAGGCTGTGAATGGGGTTTGCCTGGCTACTTGAAAAGCAGCGAGAACTTTTGGTCCTGGCCCCTTTGGGGTGGGAGGAATCCATGGACGTTCGCACTTGCTGAGCCTGGCGCCAGGTGTACTCGGCTGCCCATGCAGGTAGTCTTGGAGTTTGGGAGGCTCTAGAAAGAGACAGCACCAGCGTTTGTGGGGCTGTGAATGGGGATGCCTGGCTACTTGAAGAGCAGCAAGAGCTTTTGGTCATGGCCCCTTTGGGGTGGGAGGAATCCCTGGACATTCGCACTTGCTGAGCCTGGCGCCAGGTGTACTCGGAAGCCCAGTGAGATAGTAATGGATATTGGGAGGCTCTAGAAAGAGACAGCGCCAGCGTTGGTGGGTCTGTGAATGGGGATGCCTGGCTACTTGAAGAGCAGCAAGAGCTTTTGGTCCTGGCCCCTTTGGGGTGGGAGGAATCCCTGGACATTCGCAATTGCTGAGCCTAGCTCTTGGTTTAATCGGCAGCCCAGTGAGATAGTTATGGATATTGGGAGGCTCTAGAAAGAGACAGCGCCAGCGTTAGTGGGGCTGTGAATGGGGTTTGCCTGGCTACTTGAAAAGCAGCAAGAGCTTTTGGTCCTGGCCCCTTTGGGGTGGGAGGAATCCCTGGACGTTCGCAATTGCTTGTGCCTGCCTCTGGCTCTAATTAGGGGCCCGGGCAGACAGTACTGGATTTTGGGAGGCTTTAGAAAGAGACAGCGCCAGCATTGGTGGGGCTGTGAATAAGAATGCCTGGCTCTTGAAGAGCAGCAAGAGCTTTTGTCCTGCCCCCTTTGGGGTGGGAGGAATCCCTGGACGTTCGCAATTGCTGAGCCTCGCTCCCACTTTACAAGGCGGCCCTCTGAGGTAGTCTTGGAGTTTGGGAGGTTCTGGAAAGAGACAGTGCAAGCGTTGGTGGGCCTGTGAATGGGGTTGCGTGGCTACTTGAAGAGCAGCAAGAGCTTTTGGTCCTGGCCCCTTTGGGGTGGGAGGAATCCTGGACGTTCGCACTTGCTGAGCCTAGCTCCTGGCGTACTCGGCAGGCCAGTGAGATAGTAGTGGAGTTTGGGAGGCTTTAGAAAGAGACAGCGCCAGCGTTTGTGGGGCTGTGAATGGGGTTTGCCTGGCTACTTGGAAAGCAGCAAGGGCTTTTGGTCCTGGCCCCTTTGGGGTGGGAGGAATCCCTGGACGTTCGCACTTGCTGAGCCTGGCGCCAGGTGTACTCGGCTGCCCATGCAGGTAGTAGAGGAGTTTGGGAGGCTCTAGAAAGAGACAGCGCCAGCGTTTGTGGGGCTGTGAATGGGGATGCCTGGCTCCCTGAAGAGCAGCAAGAGCTTTTGGTCCTGGCCCCTTTGGGGTGGGAGGAATCCTGGACGTTCGCACTTGCTGAGCCTAGCTCCTGGTGTACTCGGCAGCCAGTGAGATAGTAGTGGAGTTTGGGAGGCTCTAGAAAGAGACAGCGCCAGCGTTTGTGGGGCTGTGAATGGGGTTTGCCTGGCTACTTGAAAAGACGCAAGAACTTTTGGTCCTGGCCCTTTGGGGTGGGAGGAATCCCTGGACGTTCGCACTTGCTGAGCCTAGCTCCTGGCGTACTCGGCAGGCCAGTGAGATAGTAGTGGAGTTTGGGAGGCTCTAGAAAGAGACAGCGCCAGCGTTGGTGGGGCTGTGAATGGGGATGCCTGGCTACTTGAGGAGCAGCAAGAGCTTTTGGTCCAAGCCCTTTGGGGTGGGAGGAAGCCCTGGACGTTCGCACTTGCTGAGCCTGGCGCCAGGTGTACTCGGCTGCCCATGCAGGTAATATTGGAGTTTGGGAGGCTCTAGAAAGAGACAGCGCCAGCGTTGGTGGGGCTGTGAATGGGGATGCCTGGCTACTTGAAGAGCAGCAAGAGCTTTGGTCCTGGCCCCTTTGGGGTGGGAGGAATCCCTGGACATTCGCAATTGCTGAGCCTAGCTCTTGGTTTAATCGGCAGCCCAGTGAGATAGTAATGGATATTGGGAGGCTCTAGAAAGAGACAGCGCCAGCGTTAGTGGGGCTGTGAATGGGGTTTGCCTGGCTACTTGAAAAGCAGCAAGAGCTTTTGGTCCTGGCCCCTTTGGGGTGGGAGGAATCCCTGGACGTTCATAGTTTCTGAGCTGTGCTACGGCCTAGCTGCCCAGGCAGGTAGTATAAGAGTTTGGGAGGCTCTAGAAAGAGACAGCGCCATCGTTTGTGAGGCTGTGAATGGGGTTGCGTGCCTTCTTGAAGAGCAGCAAGAGCTTTTGGTCCTGGCCCCTTTGAGGTGGTGGAATCCCTGGACGTTCGCAATTGCTGTGCCTGCCTCTGGCTCTAATTAGGGGCCCGGGCAGACAGTACTGGATTTTGGGAGGCTTTAGAAAGAGACAGCGCCACCATTGGTGCGGCTGTGAATAAGAATGCCTGGCTCCTTGAAGAGCAGCAAGAGCTTTTGTCCTGCCCCCTTTGGGGTGGGAGGAATCCCTGGACGTTCGCACTTGCTGAGCCTCGCTCCCACTTTACAAGGCGGCCCTCTGAGGTAGTCTTGGAGTTTGGGAGGCTCTGGAAAGAGACAGTGCCAGCGTTGGTGGGCCTGTGAATGGGGTTGCGTGGCTACTTGAAGAGCAGCAAGAGCTTTTGGTCCTGGCCCCTTTGGGGTGGGAGGAATCCCTGGACGTTCGCACTTGCTGAGCCTAGCTCCTGGCGTACTCGGCAGGCCAGTGAGATAGTAGTGGAGTTTGGGAGGCTTTAGAAAGAGACAGCGCCAGCGTTTGTGGGGCTGTGAATGGGGTTTGCCTGGCTACTTGGAAAGCAGCAAGGGCTTTTGGTCCTGGCCCCTTTGGGGTGGGAGTAATCCCTGGACGTTCGCACTTGCTGAGCCTGGCGCCAGGTGTACTCGGCTGCCCATGCAGGTAGTAGAGGAGTTTGGGAGGCTCTAGAAAGAGACAGCGCCAGCGTTTGTGGGGCTGTGAATGGGGATGCCTGGCTCCCTGAAGAGCAGCAAGAGCTTTTGGTCCTGGCCCCTTTGGGGTGGGAGGAATCCCTGGACGTTCGCACTTGCTGAGCCTAGATCCTGGCGTACTTGGCAGCCCAGTGAGATATTAGTGGAGTCTGGGAGGCTTTAGAAAGAGACAGCGCCAGCGTTTGTGGGGCTGTGAATGGGGTTTGCCTGGCTACTTGAAGAGCAGCAAGAGCTTTTGGTCCTGGCCCCTTTGGGGTGGGAGGAATCCCTGGATGTTCGCACTTGCTGAGCCTGGCGCCAGGTGTACTCGGCTGCCCATGCAGGTAGTATTGGAGTTTGGGAGGCTCTAGAAAGAGACAGCGCCAGCGTTTGTGGGGCTGTGAATGGGGATGCCTGGCTACTTGAAAAGACGCAAGAGCTTTTGGTCCTGGCCCCTTTGGGGTGGGAGGAATCCATGGACGTTCGCAGTTCCTTAGCCTCGCTCCCACTTTACAAGGCGGCCCTCTGAGGTATTATTGGAGTTTGGGAGGCTCTGGAGAGAGACAGTGCCAGCGTTGGTGGGCCTGTGAATGGGGTTGCGTGCCTTCTTGAAGAGCAGCAAGAGCTTTTGGTCCTGGCCCCTTTGGGGTGGGAGGAATCCATGGACGTTCGCAATTGCTGTTCCTGTCTCCGGCTCTAATCAGGAGCCCGGGCAGACAGTATTAGAGTTTGGGAGGCTCTAGAAAGAGACAGCGCCAGCGTTGGTGGGGGCTGTGAATAAGAATGCCTGGCTACTTGAAGAGCAGCAAGAGCTTTTGTCCTGGCCCCTTTGGGGTGAGAGGAATCCCTGGACGTTCGCAATTGCTGAGCCTCGCTCCCACTTTACAAGACGGACCTCTGAGATAGTGTTGAAGTCTGGGAGGCCCTAGAAAAAGTCAGCGCCAGCGTTGGTGGGGCTGTGAATCGGGTTGCCTGGCTACTTGAAAAGCATCGAGGGCTTTTGGTCCTGGCCCCTTTGGGGTGGGAGGAATCCCTGGACGTTCGCACTTGCTGAGCCTAGCTCCTGGCGTACTTGGCAGCCGAGTGAGATACTAGTGGAGTTTGGGAGGCTTTAGAAAGAGACAGCGCCAGCGTTTTTGAGGCTGTGAATGGGGTTTGCCTGGCTACTTGAAAAGCATCGAGAACTTCTGGTCCTGGCCCCTTTGGGGTGGGAGGAATCCCTGGACGTTCGCACTTTCTGAGCCTGGCGCCAGGTGTACTCGGCTGCCCATGCAGGTAGTCTTGGAGTTTGGGAGGCTCTAGAAAGAGACAGCACCAGCGTTTGTGGGGCTGTGAATGGGGATGCCTGGCTACTTGAAGAGCAGCAAGAGCTTTTGGTCATGGCCCCTTTGGGGTGGGAGGAATCCCTGGACTTTCGCACTTGCTGAGCCTGGCGCCAGGTGTACTCGGCAGGCCAGTGAGATAGTAGTGGAGTTTGGGGGGCTTTAGAAAGAGACAGCGCCAGCGTTGGTGGGGCTGTGAATGGGGTTTGCCTGGCCACTTGAAAAGCATCGAGGGCTTTTGGTCCTGGCCCCTTTGGGGTGGGAGGAATCCCTGGACGTTCGCACTTGCTGAGCCTCGCTCCCACTTTACAAGGCGGACCTCTGAGATAGTATTGAAGTTTGGGAGGCTCTAGAAAGAGACAGCGCCAGCGTTGGTGGGGCTGTGAATAAGAATGCCTGGCTCCTTGAAGAGCAGCAAGAGCTTTTGGTCCTGGCCCCTTTGGGGTGGGAGGAATCCCTGGACGTTCGCACTTGCTGAGCCTAGATCCTGGCGTACTTGGCAGCCCAGTGAGATATTAGTGGAGTCTGGGAGGCTTTAGAAAGAGACAGCGCCAGCGTTTGTGGGGCTGTGAATGGGGTTTGCCTGGCTACTTGAAGAGCAGCAAGAGCTTTTGGTCCTGGCCCCTTTGGGGTGGGAGGAATCCCTGGATGTTCGCACTTGCTGAGCCTGGCGCCAGGTGTACTCGGCTGCCCATGCAGGTAGTAGTGGAGTTTGGGAGGCTCTAGAAAGAGACAGCGCCAGCGTTTGTGGGTCTGTGAATGGGGATGCCTGGCTACTTGAAGAGCAGCAAGAGCTTTTGGTCCTGGCCCCTTTGGGGTGGGAGGAATCCCTGGACATTCGCAATTGCTGAGCCTAGCTCTTGGTTTAATCGGCAGCCCAGTGAGATAGTTATGGATATTGGGAGGCTCTAGAAAGAGACAGCGCCAGCGTTAGTGGGGCTGTGAATGGGGTTTGCCTGGCTACTTGAAAAGCAGCAAGAGCTTTTGGTCCTGGCCCCTTTGGGGTGGGAGGAATCCCTGGATGTTCGTAGTTTCTGAGCTGTGCTACGGCCTAGCTGCCCAGGCAGGTAGTATTGGAGTTTGGGAGGCTCTAGAAAGAGACAGCGCCATCGTTTGTGAGGCTGTGAATGGGGTTGCGTGCCTTCTTGAAGAGCAGCAAGAGCTTTTGGTCCTGGCCCCTTTGGGGTGGGTGGAAACCCTGGACGTTCGCAATTGCTGTGCCTGCCTCTGGCTCTAATTAGGGGCCCGGGCAGACAGTACTGGATTTTGGGAGGCTTTAGAAAGAGACAGCGCCACCATTGGTGGGGCTGTGAATAAGAATGCCTGGCTACTTGAAGAGCAGCAAGAGCTTTTGTCCTGCCCCCTTTGGGGTGGGAGGAATCCCTGGACGTTCGCAATTGCTGAGCCTCGCTCCCACTTTACAAGGCGGCCCTCTGAGGTATTATTGGAGTTTGGGAGGCTCTGGAGAAAGACAGCGCCAGCGTTGGTGGGCCTGTGAATGGGGTTGCGTGCCTTCTTGAAGAGCAGCAAGAGCTTTTGGTCCTGGCCCCTTTGGGGTGGGAGGAATCCATGGACGTTCGCAATTGCTGTTCCTGTCTCCGGCTCTAATCAGGAGCCCGGGCAGACAGTATTGGAGTTTGCGAGGCTCTAGAAAGAGACAGCGCCAGCGTTGGTGGGGGCTGTGAATAAGAATGCCTGGCTACTTGAAGAGCAGCAAGAGCTTTTGTCCTGGCCCCTTTGGGGTGGGAGGAATCCCTGGACGTTCGCAATTGCTGAGCCTCGCTCCCACTTTACAAGACGGACCTCTGAGATAGTATTGAAGTCTGGGAGGCCCTAGAAAAAGTCAGCGCCAGCGTTGGTGGGGCTGTGAATCGGGTTGCCTGGCTACTTGAAAAGCATCGAGGGCTTTTGGTCCTGGCCCCTTTGGGGTGGGAGGAATCCCTGGACGTTCGCACTTGCTGAGCCTAGCTCTTGGTTTAATCGGCAGCCCAGTGAGATAGTTATGGATATTGGGAGGCTCTAGAAAGAGACAGCGCCAGCGTTAGTGGGGCTGTGAATGGGGTTTGCCTGGCTACTTGAAAAGCAGCAAGAGCTTTTGGTCATGGCCCCTTTGGGGTGGGAGGAATCCCTGGACGTTCGCACTTGCTGAGCCTGGCTCCAGGTGTACTCGGCAGCCCAGTGAGATATTAAGGGATATTGGGAGGCTCTAGAAAGAGACAGCGCCAGCGTTGGTGGGGCTGTGAATGGGGATGCCTGGCTACTTGAGGAGCAGCAAGAGCTTTTGGTCCTGGCCCCTTTGGGGTGGGAGGAATCCATGGACGTTCGCAATTGCTGTTCCTGTCTCCGGCTCTAATCAGGAGCCCGGGCAGACAGTATTGGAGTTTGCGAGGCTCTAGAAAGAGACAGCGCCAGCGTTGGTGGGGGCTGTGAATAAGAATGCCTGGCTACTTGAAGAGCAGCAAGAGCTTTTGTCCTGCCCCCTTTGGGGTGGGAGGAATCCCTGGACGTTCGCAATTGCTGAGCCTCGCTCCCACTTTACAAGACGGACCTCTGAGATA
>JBBPFK010000177.1:0-91000 GCA_037975005.1 Platalea minor
GAACATTGGCACTGTCACTTTCTAGAGCCTCCCAAGACCGAATAATATCTGCCTGGGCCGCCGAGTACACTCGGAGGCAGGCTCAGCAATTGCGAAAGCCCAGAGATTCCTCCCAACCCAAAGGGGCCACGACCAAAAGCTCTTGCTGCTCTTCAAGTAGCTAGGACACCCCATTCACAGAGCCACCAACGCTGGCGCTGTCTCTTTCTGGTGTATCCCAAAGCCCAATACTATGTTCGTGGGCCGCCGAGTACACTCGGAGGCAGGCTCAGCAATTGCGAACATCCAGGGATTCCTCCCACCGCAAAGGGGCCACGACCAAAAGCTCTTGCTGCTCTTCAAGTGGCCAGGCAAACCCCATTCACAGCCTTAAAAACACTGGTGCTGTCTCTTTCTAGAACCTCCCAAAAGAGAACACTATTTGCGTGGGCCGCCGAGTAGAGCCGGAGGAAGGCAACACAATTGCGAACATCCAGGGATTCCTGACACCCCAAAGGGGCCAGGACCAAAAGCTCTTGCTGCTCTTCAAGTAGCCACACAACCCCATTCTCAGCCCCACCAACGCTCAACGCTGGTGCTGTCTCTTTCTAGAGCCTCCCAAACTCCAATATTATCTTCCTGCGGAGCTGAGTACACCCGGAGCCCAGCTCAGCAATTCCGAACGTCCAGGGATTCCTGACACCCCAAAGGCGCCAGGACCAAAAGCTCTTGCTGCTCTTCAAGTAGCCAGGCAACCCCATTCACAGCCCTACAAATGCTGGCGCTGACTCTTTCTGGTGCATCCCAAAGCCCAATACTATCTGCGTGGGCCGCCGAGTACACTCGGAGGCAGGCTCAGCAATTGCGAACGACCAGGGATACCGCCCACCGCAAAGGGGCCAGGAGCACAAGCTCTCGCTGCTCTTCAAGTAGCGAGGCGAACACCATTCATAGCCCCATGAACACTGGCACTGTCTCTTTCTAGAGCCTCCCAAGACCGAATAATATCTGCCTAGGCCGCCGAGTACACTCAGAGGCAGGCTCAGCAATTGCGAAAGCCCAGAGATTCCTCCCAACCCAAAGGGGCCACGACCAAAAGCTCTTGCTGCTCTTCAAGTAGCCATGACACCCTATTCACAGAGCCACCAACGCTGGCGCTGTCTCTTTCTGGTGTATCCCAAATCCCAATACTATCTGCGTGGGCCGCCGAGTACACTCGGAGGCAGGCTCAGCAATTGCGAACGTCCAGGGATTCCTCCCACCGCAAAGGGGCCACGACCAAAACTCTTGCTGCTCTTCAAGTAGCTAGGCAAACCCCATTCACAGCCTTAAAAACACTGGCACTGTCTCTTTCTAGAACCTCCCAAAAGAGAACACTGTTTGCGTGGGCCGCTGAGGACACTCTGAGGAAGGGTCAGGAATTGCGAACGTCCAGGGATTCCTCCCACCGCAAAGGGGCCCACCAAAAGCTCTTGCTGCTCTTCAAGTAGCCAGGCAACCCCATTCACAGCCCCATGAACGCTGGTGCTGTCTCTTTCTAGAGCCTCCCAAAGCCCAATACTATCTGCGTGGGCCGCCGAGGACACCCGGTTGCAGGCTCAGCAATTGCGAACGACCAGGGATTCCTCCCACCGCAGAGGCGCCAGGACCATAAGCTCTTGCTGCTCTTCTAGTAGACAGGACACCCCATTCACAGCCCCACCAACGCTGGTGCTGTCTCTTTCTAGAGCCTCCTAAAACAGAACACTGTTTGCGTGGGCCGCTGAGGACAGTCGGAGGCAGGCTCAGCAATTGCGAAAGCCCAGGGATTCCTCCCACAGCAAAGGCGCCAGGACCAAAAGCTCTTGCTGCTCTTCAAGTAGCGAGGCGAACCCCATTCATAGCCCCACGAACACTGGCACTGTCTCTTTCTAGAGCCTCCCAAGACCGAATAATATCTGCCTGGGCCGCCGAGTACACTCGGAGGCAGGCTCAGCAATTGCGATAGCCCAGAGATTCCTCCCAACCCAAAGGGGCCACGACCAAAAGCTCTTGCTGCTCTTCAAGTAGCTAGGACACCCCATTCACAGAGCCACCAACGCTGGCGCTGTCTCTTTCTGGTGTATCCCAAAGCCCAATACTATGTTCGTGGGCCGCCGAGTACACTCGGAGGCAGGCTCAGCAATTGCGAACGTCCAGGGATTCCTCCCACCGCAAAGGGGCCACGACCAAAAGCTCTTGCTGCTCTTCAAGTAGCCAGGCAAACCCCATTCACAGTTTTAAAAACACTGGCACTGTCTCTTTCTAGAGCCTCCCAAAAGAGAACACTGTTTGTGCGGGCCGCTGAGGACACCCTGAGGAAGGGTCAGGAATTGCGAAAGCCCAGGGATTCCTCCCACCGCAAAGGCGCCAGGACCAAAAGCTCTTGCTGCTTTTCAATTAGCCACACAACCCCATTCACAGACCCACTAACGCTGGTGCTGTCTCTTTCTACAGCCTCCCAAAATAGAACACTATTTGCCTGGGCCGCCGAGTAGAGCCGGAGGCAGGCAACACAATTGCGAATATCCAGGGATTCCTGCCACCCCAAAGGCGCCAGGACCAAAAGCTCTTGCTGCTCTTCAAGTAGCCACACAACCCCATTCTCAGCCCCACCAACGCTGCTGCTGTCTCTTTCTAGAGCCTCCCAAACTCCAATATTATCTTCCTGCGGAGCTGAGTACACCCGGAGCCCAGCTCCGCAATTCCGAATGTCCAGGGATTCCTGACACCCCAAAGGCGCCAGGACCAAAAGCTCTTGCTGCTCTTCAAGTAGCCAGGAAACCCCATTCACAGCCCTACAAATGCTGGCGCTTACCTTTCTGGTGCATCCCAAAGCTTAATACTATCTGCGTGGGCCGCCGAGTACACTCGGAGGCAGGCTCAGCAATTGCGAACATCCAGGGATTCCTCCCACCCCAAAGGGGCCACGACCAAAACTCTTGCTGCTCTTCAAGTAGCCAGGCAAACCCCATTCACAGCCTTAAAAACACTGGCACTGTCTCTTTCTAGAGCCTCCCAAAAGAGAACACTGTTTGCTTGGGCCGCTGAGGACACCCTGAGGAAGGCTCAGGAATTGCGAACGTCCAGGAATTCCTCCCACCGCAAAGGGGCCACGACCAAAAGCTCTTGCTGCTCTTCAAGTAGCCAGGCAACCCCATTCACAGACCCACCAAGGCTGGTGCTGTCTCTTTCTAGTGTCTTCCAAAGCCCAATACTATCTGCGTGTGCCGCCGAGGACACCCGGTGGCAGGCTCAGCAATTGCGAATGACCACGGAGTCCTCCCACCGCAGAGGCGCCAGGACCATAAGCTCTTGCTGCTCTTCAAATACCCAGGACACCCCATTCACAGCCCCACCAACGCTGCTGCTGTCTCTTTCTAGAGCCTCCTAAAATAGAACACTGTTTGCGTGGACCGCTGAGGACAGTCGGAGGCAGGCTCAGCAATTGCGAAAGCCCAGGGATTCCTCCCACCGCAAAGGGGCCAGGACCAAAAGCTCTTGCTGCTCTTCAAGTAGCCACACAACCGAATTTACAGCCTTACAAATGCTGGCGCTGTCTCTTTCTGGTGCCTCCAAAAGTCCAATACTATATGCGTAGCCGCCGAGTACACCCGGAGGCAGGTTCAGCAATTGAGAACGTCCAGGGATTCCTCCCACCGCAAAGGGGCCAGGACCAAAAGCTCTTGCTGCTCTTCAAGTAGCCACACAACCCCATTCTCAGCCCCACCAACGCTGGTGCTGTCTCTTTCTAGAGCCTCCCAAACTCCAATATTATCTTCCTGCGGAGCTGAGTACACCCGGAGGCCAGCTCAGCAATTCCGAACGTCCAGGGATTCCTGACACCCCAAAGGCGCCAGGACCATAAGCTTTCGCTGCTCTTAAAGTAGCCAGGACACCCCATTCACAGCCCCACCTACGCTGGCGCTGTCTCCTTCTGGTGTATCCCAAAGCCCAATACTATGTTCGTGGGCCGCCGAGTACACTCGGAGGCAGGCTCAGCAATTGCGAACGTCCAGGGATTCCTCCCACCGCAAAGGGGCCACGACCAAAGCTCTTGCTGCTCTTCAAGTAGCCAGGCAAACCCCATTCACAGCCTTAAAAACACTGGCACTGTCTCTTTCTAGAGCCTCCCAAAAGAGAACACTCTTTGTGTGGGCCGCTGAGGACACCCTGAGGAAGGGTCAGGAATCGCGAAAGCCCAGGGATTCCTCCCACCGCAAAGGCGCCAGGACCAAAAGCTCTTGCTGCTTTTTAAGTAGCCACACAACCCCATTCACAGATCCACTAACGCTGGCGCTGTCTCTTTCTAGAGCCTCCCAAAATAGAACACTATTTGCCTGGGCCGCCGAGTAGAGCCGGAGGCAGGCAACACAATTGCGAACATCCAGGGATTCCTGCCACCCCAAAGGGGCCAGGACCAAAAGCTCTTGCTGCTCTTCAAGTAGCCAGGCAACCCCATTCACAGCCCCACCAACGCTGGTGCTGTCTCTTTGTAGAGCTTCCCAAAATAGAACACTATTTGCGTGGGCCGCCGAGTAGAGCCGGAGGCAGGCAACACAATTGCGAACATCCAGGGATTCCTGCCACCCCAAAGGGGCCAGGACCAAAAGCTCTTGCTGCTCTTCAAGTAGCCACACAACCCCATTCTCAGCTCACCAAGGCTGGTGCTGTCTCTTTCTAGAGCCTCCTAAAATAGAACACTGCTTGCGTGGGCCACTGAGGACAGTCAAAAGCAGGATCAGCAATTGCGAACGTCCAGGGATTCCTCCCACCACAAAGGGGCCAGGACCAAAAGCTCTTGCTGCTCTTCAAGCAGCCAGGCAACCCCATTCACAGACCCACAAACGCTGCCGCTGTCTCTTTCTAGTGTCTCCCAAAGCTGAATAATATCTGCCTGGGACGCCGATGACTCCCGGCAGCAGGCTCAGCAATTGCGAACGTCCAGGGATTCCTCCCACCGCAAAGGGGCCAGGACGAAAAGCTCTTGCTGCTCTTCAAGTAGTCAGGACACCACATTCACAGACCCAGCAAGGCTGGTGCTGTTTCTTTCTAGAGCCTCCCAAACTCCAATATTATCTTCCTGTGGAGCTGAGTACACCCGGAGCCAAGCTCAGCAATTGTGAATCTCCAGGGATTCCTCCCACCGCAAAGGGGCCAGGACCAAAAGCTCTTGCTGCTCTTCAACTAGCCAGGACACCCCATTCACAGACCCACCAAGGCTGGTGCTGTCTCTTTCTAGAGCCTCCCAAAAGAGAACACTATTTGCGTGGGCTGCTGAGGAGACCTGGCGGCAGGCTCAGCAATTGCGAACGTCCAGGGATTCCTCCCACCGCAAAGGGGCCACGACCAAAAGCTCTTGCTGCTCTTCAATTAGCCAGGCAAACCCCATTCACAGCCTTAAAAACACTGGCACTGTCTCTTTCTAGAGCCTCCCAAAAGAGAACACTGTTTGTGTGGGCCGCTGAGGACACCCTGAGGAAGGCTTAGGAATTGCGAACGTCCAGTGATTCCTCCCACCGCAAAGGGGCCAGGACCAAAAGCTCTTGCTGCTCTTCAAGTAGCCAGGCAACCCCATTCACAGCCCCACGAACGCTGGTGCTGTCTCTTTCCAGTGTCTTCCAAAGCCCAATACTATCTGCGTAGGCCGCCGAGGACACCCGGTGGCAGGCTCAGCAATTGTGAACGACCAGGGATTCCGCCCACCGCAAAGGGGCCAGGACCAAAAGCTCTTGCTGCTCTTCAAGTAGCCAGGACACCCCATTCACAGACCCACCAACGCTGGTGCTGTCTCTTTCTAGAGCCTCCCAAAGCCCAATACTATCTGTGTGGGCCACCAATGACACCCGGCGGCAGGCTCAGCAATTTCGAAAGCCCAGGGATTCCTCCCACCGCAAAGGGGCCAGGACCAAAAGCTCTTACTGCTCTTCAAGTCACTAGGCAACCCCATTCAAAGACCCACCAACGTTGGTGCTTTCTCTTTCTAGTGCCTCCCAAACTCTAATATTATCTGCCTGCGAAGCTGAGTACACCCGGAGCCCAGCTAAGGAATTGTGAATGTCCACGGATTCCTCCCACCCCAAAGGGACCAGGACCAAAAGCTCTTGCTGCTCTTCAAGTAGCGAGGCGAACCCCATTCATAGCCCCACGAACACTGGCACTGTCTCTTTCTAATGTCTCCCAAAGCCCAATACTATCTGTATGGGCCGCCGAGTACACTCAGAGGCAGGCTCAGCAATTGCGAACGACCAGGGATTCCTCCCACCGCAAAGGGGGCAGGACCAAAAGCTCTTGCTGCTCTTCAAGTAGCCAGTACACCCCATTCACAGACCCACCAACACTGGCACTGTCTCTTTCTAGAGCCTCCCAAAATTGAACACTGTTTGCGTGGGCTGCTGAGGAGACCCGCAGGCAGGCTCAGCAATTGCGAACATCCAGGGATTCCTCCCACCGCAAAGGGGCCACGACCAAAAGCTCTTGCTGCTCTTCAAGTAGCCAGGCAAACCCCATTCACAGCCCCACCAACGCTGGCGCTGTCTCTTTCTAGAGCTTCCCAAAATAGAACAGTATTTGCGTGGGCCGCCGAGTAGAGCCGGAGCCAGGCAACACAATTGCGAACATCCAGGGATTCCTGACACCCCAAAAGGGCCAAGACCAAAAGATCTTGCTGCTCTTCAAGTAGTTAGGAAACCCCATTCACAGCCCCACCAATGCTGGTTCTGTCTCTCTCTAGAGCCTCCCAAACTCCAATATTATCTGCCTGCGGAGCTGAGTACACCCAGACGGCATCTCAGCAATTGTGAATGTCAAGGGAGTCCTCCCACCCCAAAGGGACCAGGATCAAAAGCTCTTGCTGCTCTTCAACTAGCCAGGCAACCCCATTCACAACCCTACAAACGCTGGCTCTGTCTCTTTCTAGAGCGTCCCAAAATAGAACAATGTTTGCCTGGGCCGCTGACGACAGCCTGAGGCAAGCTCAGTAATTGGGAAAGCCCAGGGATTCCTCCCACCGCAAAGGGGACAAGACCAAAAGCTCTTGCTGCTCTTCAAGTCACCAGGCAACCCCACACACAGACCCACCAACGCTGGTGCTTTCTCTTTCTAGTGCCTCCCAAACTCCAATATTATGTGCCTGCGGAGCTGAGTACACCCGGAGCCCAGCTCAGGAACTGTGAATGTCCACGGATTCCTCCCACCCCAAAGGGACCAGGACCAAAAGCTCTTGCTGCTCTTCAAGTAGCCAGGAAACCCCATTCACAGCCCTACAAATGATGGCGCTGACTCTTTCTGGTGCATCCCAAAGCCCAATACTATCTGCGTGGGCCGCCGAGGACACCCGGCAGCAGGCTCAGCAATTGCGAACGTCCAGGGATTCCTCCCACCGCAAAGGGGCCACGACCAAAAGCTCTTGCTGCTCTTCAAGTAGCCAGGACACCCCATTCAAAGACCCACCAAGGCTGGTGCTGTCACTTTGTAGTGCCTCCCAAACTCCAATATTTTCTGCCTGCGTAGCTGAGTATACCCAGAGCCCAGCTCAGCAATTGCGCATGTCCAGGGATTCCTGCCACCGCAAAGGGGCCACGACCAAAAGCTCTTGCTGCTCTTCAAGTAGCCAGGCAACCCCATTCACAGCCCCACCAACGCTGGCTCTGTCTCTTTCTAGAGCCTCTCAAAATAGAACACTATTTGCGTGGGATGGTGAGGACACCCTGAGGAAGGCTCAGGAATTGCGAACGTCCAGGGATTCCTCCCACCGCAAAGGGGCCAGGACCAAAAGCTCTTGCTGCTCTTCAAGTAGCCAGGCAACCCCATTCACAGCCCTACCAACGCTGCTGCTGTCTCTTTCTAGTGTCTTCCAAAGCCCAATAATATCTGCGTGGGCCGCCGAGGACACCCGGTGCAAGGCTCAGCAATTGCGAACGACCAGGGATTCCTCCCACCGCAAAGGCGCCAGGACCATAAGCTCTTGCTGCTCTTCAAGTAGCCAGGACACCCCATTCACAGCCCCACCAACGCTGCTGCTGTCTCTTTCTAGAGCCTCCTAAAATAGAACACTGTTTGCGTGCGCCGCCGAGGACACCCGGTGGCAGGCTCAGCAATTGCGAAAGCCCAGGGATTCCTCCCACAGCAAAGGCGCCAGGACCAAAAGCTCTTGCTGCTCTTCAAGTAGCGAGGCGAACCCCATTCATAGCCCCACGAACACTGGCACTGTCTCTTTCTAGAGCCTCCCAAGACCGAATAATATCTGCCTGGGCCGCCGAGTACACTCGGAGGCAGGCTCAGCAATTGCGAAAGCCCAGAGATTCCTCCCAACCCAAAGGGGCCACGACCAAAAGCTCTTGCTGCTCTTCAAGTAGCTAGGACACCCCATTCACAGAGCCACCAACGCTGGCGCTGTCTCTTTCTGGTGTATCCCAAAGCCCAATACTATGTTCGTGGGCCGCCGAGTACACTCGGAGGCAGGCTCAGCAATTGCGAACATCCAGGGATTCCTCCCACCGCAAAGGGGCCACGACCAAAAGCTCTTGCTGCTCTTCAAGTGGCCAGGCAAACCCCATTCACAGCCTTAAAAACACTGGCGCTGTCTCTTTCTAGAACCTCCCAAAAGAGAACACTATTTGCGTGGGCCGCCGAGTACAGCCGGAGGAAGGCAACACAATTGCGAACATCCAGGGATTCCTGACACCCCAAAGGGGCCAGGACCAAAAGCTCTTGCTGCTCTTCAAGTAGCCACACAACCCCATTCTCAGCCCCACCAACGCTCAACGCTGGTGCTGTCTCTTTCTAGAGCCTCCCAAACTCCAATATTATCTTCCTGCGGAGCTGAGTACACCCGGAGCCCAGCTCAGCAATTCCGAACGTCCAGGGATTCCTGACACCCCAAAGGGGCCAGGACCAAAAGCTCTTGCTGCTCTTCAAGTAGCCAGGCAACCCCATTCACAGCCCTACAAACGCTGGCGCTGACTCTTTCTTGTGCATCCCAAAGCCCAATACTATCTGCGTGGGCCGCCGAGTACACTCGGAGGCAGGCTCAGCAATTGCGAACGACCAGGGATACCGCCCACCGCAAAGGGGCCAGGAGCACAAGCTCTCGCTGCTCTTCAAGTAGCGAGGCGAACCCCATTCATAGCCCCATGAACACTGGCACTGTCTCTTTCTAGAGCCTCCCAAGACCGAATAATATCTGCCTAGGCCGCCGAGTACACTCAGAGGCAGGCTCAGCAATTGCGAAAGCCCAGAGATTCCTCCCAACCCAAAGGGGCCACGACCAAAAGCTCTTGCTGCTCTTCAAGTAGCCATGACACCCCATTCACAGAGCCACCAACGCTGGCGCTGTCTCCTTCTGGTGTATCCCAAAGCCCAATACTATGTTCGTGGGCCGCCGAGTACACTCGGAGGCAGGCTCAGCAATTGCGAACGACCAGGGATTCCTCCCACCGCAAAGGGGCCACGACCAAAACTCTTGCTGCTCTTCAAGTAGCCAGGCAAACCCCATTCACAGCCTTAAAAACACTGGCACTGTCTCTTTCTAGAGCCTCCCAAAAGAGAACACTGTTTGTGTGGGCCGCTGAGGACACCCTGAGGAAGGGTCAGGAATTGCGAAAGACCAGGGATTCCTCCCACCGCAAAGGGGCCACGACCAAAAGCTCTTGCTGCTCTTCAAGTAGCCAGGACACCCCATTCACAGAGCCACCAACGCTGGCGCTGTCTCCTTCTGGTGTATGCCAAAGCCCAATACTATGTTCGTGGGCCGCCGAGTACACTCGGAGGCAGGCTCAGCAATTGCGAACGACCAGGGATTCCTCCCACCGCAAAGGGGCCACGACCAAAACTCTTGCTGCTCTTCAAGTAGCCAGGCAAACCCCATTCACAGCCTTAAAAACACTGGCACTGTCTCTTTCTAGAGCCTCCCAAAAGAGAACACTGTTTGTGTGGGCCGCTGAGGACACCCTGAGGAAGGGTCAGGAATTGCGAAAGCCCAGGGATTCCTCCCACCGCAAAGGGGCCACGACCAAAAGCTCTTGCTGATCTTCAAGTAGCCAGGACACCCCATTCACAGCCCCACCAACGCTGCTGCTGTCTCTTTCTAGTGTCTTCCAAAGCCCAATACTATCCGCGTGGGCCGCCGAGGACACCCGGTGGCAGGCTCAGCAATTGCGAACGACCAGGGATTCCTCCCACCGCAGAGGCGCCAGGACCATAAGCTCTTGCTGCTCTTCAAGTAGCCAGGACACCCCATTCACAGCCCCACCAACGCTGCTGCTGTCTCTTTCTAGAGCCTCCTAAAATAGAACACTGTTTGCGTGGGCCGCTGAGGACAGTCGGAGGCAGGCTCAGCAATTGCGAAAGCCCAGGGATTCCTCCCACAGCAAAGGCGCCAGGACCAAAAGCTCTTGCTGCTCTTCAAGTAGCGAGGCGAACCCCATTCATAGCCCCACGAACACTGGCACTGTCTCTTTCTAGAGCCTCCCAAGACCGAATAATATCTGCCTGGGCCGCTGAGTACACTCGGAGGCAGGCTCAGCAATTGCGAAAGCCCAGAGATTCCTCCCAACCCAAAGGGGCCACGACCAAAAGCTCTTGCTGCTCTTCAAGTAGCTAGGACACCCCATTCGCAGAGCCACCAACGCTGGCGCTGTCTCTTTCTGGTGTATCCCAAAGCCCAATACTATGTTCGTGGGCCGCCGAGTACAATCGGAGGCAGGCTCAGCAATTGCGAACGTCCAGGGATTCCTCCCACCGCAAAGGGGCCACGACCAAAAGCTCTTGCTGCTCTTCAAGTGGCCAGGCAAACCCCATTCACAGCCTTAAAAACACTGGCGCTGTCTCTTTTTAGAGCCTCCCAAAATAGAACACTATTTGCGTGGGCCGCCGAGTACAGCCGGAGGAAGGCAACACAATTGCGAACATCCAGGGATTCCTGCCACCCCAAAGGCGCCAGGACCAAAAGCTCTTGCTGCTCTTCAAGTAGCCACACAACCCCAGTCTCAGCCCCACCAACGCTGGTGCTGTCTCTTTCTAGAGCCTCCCAAACTCCAATATTATCTTCCTGCGGAGCTGAGTACACCCGGAGCCCAGCTCAGCAATTCCGAACGTCCAGGGATTCCTGACACCCCAAAGGCGCCAGGACCATAAGCTCTCGCTGCTCTTCAAGTAGCCAGGACACCCCATTCACAGCCCCACCAACGCTGCTGCTGTCTCTTTCTAGAGCCTCCTAAAATAGAACACTGTTTGCGTGGGCCGCTGAGGACAGTCGGAGGCAGGCTCAGCAATTGCGAAAGCCCAGGGATTCCTCCCACAGCAAAGGCGCCAGGACCAAAAGCTCTTGCTGCTCTTCAAGTAGCGAGGCGAACCCCATTCATAGCCCCACGAACACTGGCACTGTCTCTTTCTAGAGCCTCCCAAGACCGAATAATATCTGCCTGGGCCGCCGAGTACACTCGGAGGCAGGCTCAGCAATTGCGAAAGCCCAGAGATTCCTCCCAACCCAAAGGGGCCACGACCAAAAGCTCTTGCTGCTCTTCAAGTAGCTAGGACACCCCATTCACAGAGCCACCAACGCTGGCGCTGTCTCTTTCTGGTGTATCCCAAAGCCCAATACTATGTTCGTGGGCCGCCGAGTACAATCGGAGGCAGGCTCAGCAATTGCGAACGTCCAGGGATTCCTCCCACCGCAAAGGGGCCACGACCAAAAGCTCTTGCTGCTCTTCAAGTGGCCAGGCAAACCCCATTCACAGCCTTAAAAACACTGGCGCTGTCTCTTTTTAGAGCCTCCCAAAATAGAACGCTATTTGCCTGGGCCGCCGAGTAGAGCCGGAGGAAGGCAACACAATTGCGAACATCCAGGGATTCCTGCCACCCCAAAGGGGCCAGGACCAAAAGCTCTTGCTGCTCTTCAAGTAGCCACACAACCCCATTCTCAGCCCCACCAACGCTGGTGCTGTCTCTTTCTAGAGCCTCCCAAACTCCAATATTATCTTCCTGCGGAGCTGAGTACACCCGGAGCCCAGCTCAGCAATTCCGAACGTCCAGGGATTCCTGACACCCCAAAGGCGCCAGGACCATAAGTTCTCGCTGCTCTTCAAGTAGCCAGGACACCCCATTCACAGCCCCACCAATGCTGCTGCTGTCTCTTTCTAGAGCCTCCTAAAATAGAACACTGTTTGCGTGGGCCGCTGAGGATAGTCGGAGGCAGGCTCAGCAATTGCGAAAGCCCAGGGATTCCTCCCACAGCAAAGGCGCCAGGACCAAAAGCTCTTGCTGCTCTTCAAGTAGCCAGGCAAACCCCATTCACAGCCTTAAAAACACTGGCACTGTCTCTTTCTAGAGCCTCCCAAAAGAGAACACTGTTTGCCTGGGCCGCTGAGGACACCCTGAGGAAGGCTCAGCAAAAGCGAACGTCCAGGGATTCCTCCCACCGCAAAGGGGCCATGACCAAAAGCTCTTGCTGCTCTTCAAGTAGCCAGGCAACCCCATTCACAGCCCTACCAACGCTGCTGCTGTCTCTTTCTAGTGTCTTCCAAAGCCCAATACTATCTGCGTGGGCCGCCGAGGACACCCGGTGGCAGGCTCAGCAATTGCGAACGACCAGGGATTCCTCCCACCGCAGAGGCGCCAGGACCATAAGCTCTTGCTGCTCTTCAAGTAGCCAGGACACCCCATTCACAGCCCCACCAACGCTGCTGCTGTCTCTTTCTAGAGCCTCCTAAAATAGAACACTGTTTGCGTGCGCCCCTGAGGAGAGTCGGAGGCAGGCTCAGCAATTGCGAAAGCCCAGGGATTCCTCCCACAGCAAAGGCGCCAGGAGCACAAACTCTTGCTGCTCATCGAGTAGCGAGGCGAACCCCATTCATAGCCCCACGAACACTGGCACTGTCTCTTTCTAGAGTCTCCCAAGACCGAATAATATCTGCCTGGGCCGCCGAGTACACTCAGAGGCAGGCTCAGCAATTGCGAAAGCCCAGAGATTCCTCCCAACCCAAAGGGGCCACGACCAAAAGCTCTTGCTGCTCTTCAAGTAGCCAGGACACCCCATTCACAGAGCCACCAACGCTGGCGCTGTCTCTTTCTGGTGTATCCCAAAGCCCAATACTATCTGCATGGGCCGCCGAGTACACTCGGAGGCAGGCTCAGCAATTGCGAACGTCCAGGGATTCATCCCACCCCAAAGGGGCCACGACCAAAACTCTTGCTGCTCTTCAAGTGGCCAGGCAAACCCCATTCACAGCCTTAAAAACACTGGCGCTATCTCTTTCTAGAGCCTCCCAAAAGAGAACACTGTTTGCGTGGGCCGCTGAGGACACCCTGAGGAAGGGTCAGGAATTGCGAAAGCCCAGGGATTCCTCCCACCGCAAAGGCGCCAGGACCATAAGCTCTTGCTGCTCTTCAAGTAGCCAGGACACCCCATTCACAGCCCCACCAACGCTGCTGCTGTCTCTTTCTAGAGCCTCCTAAAATAGAACACTGTTTGCGTGGACCGCTGAGGACAGTCGGAGGCAGGCTCAGCAATTGCGAAAGCCCAGGGATTCCTCCCACAGCAAAGGCGCCAGGACCAAAAGCTCTTGCTGCTCTTCAAGTAGCGAGGCGAACCCCATTCATAGCCCCACGAACACTGGCACTGTCTCTTTCTAGAGCCTCCCAAGACCGAATAATATCTGCCTGGGCCGCTGAGTACACTCGGAGGCAGGCTCAGCAATTGCGAAAGCCCAGAGATTCCTCCCAACCCAAAGGGGCCACGACCAAAAGCTCTTGCTGCTCTTCAAGTAGCTAGGACACCCCATTCACAGAGCCACCAACGCTGGCGCTGTCTATTTCTGGTGTATCCCAAAGCCCAATACTATGTTCGTGGGCCGCCGAGTACACTCGGAGGCAGGCTCAGCAATTGCGAACGTCCAGGGATTCCTCCCACCGCAAAGGGGCCACGACAAAAAGCTCTTGCTGCTCTTCAAGTAGCCAGGCAAACCCCATTCACAGCCTTAAAAACACTGGCACTGTCTCTTTCTAGAGCCTCCCAAAAGAGAACACTGTTTGTGTGGGCCGCTGAGGACACCCTGAGGAAGGGTCAGGAATTGCGAAAGCCCAGGGATTCCTCCCAATGCAAAGGCGCCAGGACCAAAAGCTCTTGCTGCTTTTCAAGTAGGCACACAACCCCATTCACAGACCCACTAACGCTGGCGCTGTCTCTTTCTAGAGCCTCCCAAAATAGAACACTGTTTGCCTGGGCCGCCGAGTAGAGCCGGAGGAAGGCAACACAATTGCGAACATCCAGGGATTCCTGCCACCCCAAAGGGGCCAGGACCAAAAGCTCTTGCTGCTCTTCAAGTAGCCACACTACCCCATTCTCAGCCCCACCAACGCTGGTGCTGTCTCTTTCTAGAGCCTCCCAAACTCCAATATTATCTTCCTGCGCAGCTGAGTACACCCGAAGCCCAGCTAAGCAATTGCGAATGTCCAGGGATTCCTGCCACCCCAAAGGCGCCAGGACCAAAAGCTCTTGCTGCTCTTCAAGTAGCCACACAACCCCATTCTCAGCCCCACCAACGCTGGTGCTGTCTCTTTCTACAGCCTCCCAAACTCCAATATTATCTGCCTGCGGAGCTGAGTACACCCGTAGCCCAGCTCAGCAATTCCGAACGTCCAGGGATTCCTGACACCCCATAGGGGCCAGGACCAAAAGCTCTTGCTGCTCTTCAAGTAGCCAGGAAACCCCATTCACAGCCCTACAAATGCTGACGCTGACTCTTTCTGGTGCATCCCAAAGCCCAATACTATCTGCGTGGGCCACCGAGTACACTCGGAGGCAGGCTCAGCAATTGCGAACGTCCAGGGATTCCTCCCACCGCAAAGGGGCCACGACCAAAAGCTCTTGCTGCTCTTCAAGTGGCCAGGCAAACCCCATTCACAGCCTTAAAAACACTGGCGCTGTCTCTTTTTAGAGCCTCCCAAAATAGAACACTATTTGCGTGGGCCGCCGAGTACAGCCGGAGGAAGGCAACACAATTGCGAACATCCAGGGATTCCTGCCACCCCAAAGGCGCCAGGACCAAAAGCTCTTGCTGCTCTTCAAGTAGCCACACAACCCCAGTCTCAGCCCCACCAACGCTGGTGCTGTCTCTTTCTAGAGCCTCCCAAACTCCAATATTATCTTCCTGCGGAGCTGAGTACACCCGGAGCCCAGCTCAGCAATTCCGAACGTCCAGGGATTCCTGACACCCCAAAGGCGCCAGGACCATAAGCTCTCGCTGCTCTTCAAGTAGCCAGGACACCCCATTCACATCCCCACCAACGCTGCTGCTGTCTCTTTCTAGAGCCTCCTAAAATAGAACACTGTTTGCGTGGGCCGCTGAGGACAGTCGGAGGCAGGCTCAGCAATTGCGAAAGCCCAGGGATTCCTCCCACAGCAAAGGCGCCAGGACCAAAAGCTCTTGCTGCTCTTCAAGTAGCGAGGCGAACCCCATTCATAGCCCCACGAACACTGGCACTGTCTCTTTCTAGAGCCTCCCAAGACCGAATAATATCTGCCTGGGCCGCCGAGTACACTCGGAGGCAGGCTCAGCAATTGCGAAAGCCCAGAGATTCCTCCCAACCCAAAGGGGCCACGACCAAAAGCTCTTGCTGCTCTTCAAGTAGCTAGGACACCCCATTCACAGAGCCACCAACGCTGGCGCTGTCTCTTTCTGGTGTATCCCAAAGCCCAATACTATGTTCGTGGGCCGCCGAGTACACTCGGAGGCAGGCTCAGCAATTGCGAACATCCAGGGATTCCTCCCACCGCAAAGGGGCCACGACCAAAAGCTCTTGCTGCTCTTCAAGTGGCCAGGCAAACCCCATTCACAGCCTTAAAAACACTGGCGCTGTCTCTTTCTAGAACCTCCCAAAAGAGAACACTATGTGCGTGGGCCGCCGAGTAGAGCCGGA
Organism: Platalea minor; assembly: GCA_037975005.1. Classification (NCBI taxonomy): domain Eukaryota; kingdom Metazoa; phylum Chordata; class Aves; order Pelecaniformes; family Threskiornithidae; genus Platalea; species Platalea minor. The sequence goes on from JBBPFK010000177.1 coordinate 15,916, forward strand.
GGAAGGCAACACAATTGCGAACATCCAGGGATTCCTGACACCCCAAAGGGGCCAGGACCAAAAGCTCTTGCTGCTCTTCAAGTAGCCACACAACCCCATTCTCAGCCCCACCAACGCTCAACGCTGGTGCTGTCTCTTTCTAGAGCCTCCCAAACTCCAATATTATCTTCCTGCGGAGCTGAGTACACCCGGAGCCCAGCTCAGCAATTCCGAACGTCCAGGGATTCCTGACACCCCAAAGGGGCCAGGACCAAAAGCTCTTGCTGCTCTTCAAGTAGCCAGGAAACCCCATTCACAGCCCTACAAATGCTGGCGCTGACTCTTTCTGGTGCATCCCAAAGCCCAATACTATCTGCATGGGCCGCCGAGTACACTCGGAGGCAGGCTCAGCAATTGCGAACGTCCAGGGATTCCGCCCACCGCAAAGGGGCCAGGAGCACAAGCTCTCGCTGCTCTTCAAGTAGCGAGGCGAACCCCATTCATAGCCCCATGAACACTGGCACTGTCTCTTTCTAGAGCCTCCCAAGACCGAATAATATCTGCCTAGGCCGCCGAGTACACTCAGAGGCAGGCTCAGCAATTGCGAAAGCCCAGAGATTCCTCCCAACCCAAAGGGGCCACGACCAAAAGCTCTTGCTGCTCTTCAAGTAGCCATGACACCCCATTCACAGAGCCACCAACGCTGGCGCTGTCTCCTTCTGGTGTATCCCAAAGCCCAATACTATGTTCGTGGGCCGCCGAGTACACTCGGAGGCAGGCTCAGCAATTGCGAACGACCAGGGATTCCTCCCACCGCAAAGGGGCCACGACCAAAACTCTTGCTGCTCTTCAAGTAGCCAGGAAAACCCCATTCACAGCCTTAAAAACACTGGCACTGTCTCTTTCTAGAGCCTCCCAAAAGAGAACACTCTTTGTGTGGGCCGCTGAGGACACCCTGAGGAAGGGTCAGGAATTGCGAACGTCCAGGGATTCCTCCCACCGCAAAGGGGCCACGACCAAAAGCTCTTGCTGCTCTTCAAGTAGCCAGGACACCCCATTCACAGCCCCACGAACGCTGGTGCTGTCTCTTTCTAGTGTCTTCCAAAGCCCAGTACTATCCGCGTGGGCCGCCGAGGACACCCGGTGGCAGGCTCAGCAATTGCGAACGACCAGGGATTCCTCCCACCGCAGAGGCGCCAGGACCATAAGCTCTTGCTGCTCTTCAAGTAGCCAGGACACCGCATTCACAGACCCACCAACGCTGCTGCTGTCTCTTTCTAGAGCCTCCTAAAATAGAACACTGTTTGCGTGGACCGCTGAGGACAGTCGGAGGCAGGCTCAGCAATTGCGAAAGCCCAGGGATTCCTCCCACAGCAAAGGCGCCAGGACCAAAAGCTCTTGCTGCTCTTCAAGTAGCGAGGCGAACCCCATTCATAGCCCCACGAACACTGGCACTGTCTCTTTCTAGAGCCTCCCAAGACCGAATAATACCTGCCTGGGCCGCCGAGTACACTCGGAGGCAGGCTCAGCAATTGCGAAAGCCCAGAGATTCCTCCCAACCCAAAGGGGCCACGACCAAAAGCTCTTGTTGCTCTTCAAGTAGCCACACAACCCCATTCACAGAGCCACCAACGCTGGCGCTGTCTCTTTCTGGTGTATCCCAAAGCCCAATACTATGTTCGTGGGCCGCCGAGTACACTCGGAGGCAGGCTCAGCAATTGCGAACGTCCAGGGATTCCTCCCACCGCAAAGGGGCCACGACCAAAAGCTCTTGCTGCTCTTCAAGTAGCCAGGCAACCCCATTCACAGCCCACCAACGCTGCTGCTGTCTCTTTCTAGAGCCTCCTAAAATAGAACACTGTGTGCGTGGGCCGCTGAGGACAGTCGGAGGCAGGCTCAGCAATTGCGAACGTCCAGGGATTCCTCCCACAGCAAAGGCGCCAGGACCAAAAGCTCTTGCTGCTCTTCAAGTAGCGAGGCGAACCCCATTCATAGCCCCACGAACACTGGCACTGTCTCTTTCTAGAGCCTCCCAAGACCGAATAATATCTGCCTGGGCCGCCGAGTACACTCGGAGGCAGGCTCAGCAATTGCGAAAGCCCAGAGATTCCTCCCAACCCAAAGGGGCCACGACCAAAAGCTCTTGCTGCTCTTCAAGTAGCTAGGACACCCCATTCACAGAGCCACCAACGCTGGCGCTGTCTCTTTCTGGTGTATCCCAAAGCCCAATACTATGTTCGTGGGCCGCCGAGTACACTCGGAGGCAGGCTCAGCAATTGCGAACGTCCAGGGATTCCTCCCACCGCAAACGGGCCACGACCAAAACTCTTGCTGCTCTTCAAGTAGCCAGGCAAACCCCATTCACAGCCTTAAAAACACTGGCGCTGTCTCTTTTTAGAGCCTCCCAAAATAGAACACTATTTGCGTGGGCCGCCGAGTAGAGCCGGAGGCAGGCAACACAATTGCGAACATCCAGGGATTCCTGCCACCCCAAAGGGGCCAGGACCAAAAGCTCTTGCTGCTCTTCAAGTAGCCACACAACCCCATTCTCAGCCCCACCAACGCTGGTGCTGTCTCTTTCTAGAGCCTCCCAAACTCCAATATTATCTTCCTGTGGAGCTGAGTACACCCGGAGCCCAGCACAGCAATTCCGAACGTCCAGGGATTCCTGACACCCCAAAGGCGCCAGGACCAAAAGCTCTTGCTGCTCTTCAAGTAGCCAGGAAACCCCATTCACAGCCCTACAAATGCTGGCGCTGACTCTTTCTGGTGCATCCCAAAGCCCAATACTATCTGCGTGGGCCGCCGAGTACACTCGGAGGCAGGCTCAGCAATTGCGAACGACCAGGGATTCCGCCCACCGCAAAGGGGCCAGGAGCACAAGCTCTCGCTGCTCTTCAAGTAGCGAGGCGAACCCCATTCATAGCCCCATGAACACTGGCACTGTCTCTTTCTAGAGCCTCCCAAGACCGAATAATATCTGCCTGGGCCGCCGAGTACACTCGGAGGCAGGCTCAGCAATTGCGAAAGCCCAGAGATTCCTCCCAACCCAAAGGGGCCACGACCAAAAGCTCTTGCTGCTCTTCAAGTAGCCATGACACCCCATTCACAGCCCCACGAACGCTGGCGCTGTCTCCTTCTGGTGTATCCCAAAGCCCAATACTATGTTCGTGGGCCGCCGAGTACACTCGGAGGCAGGCTCAGCAATTGCGAACGTCCAGGGATTCCTCCCACCGCAAAGGGGCCACGACCAAAGCTCTTGCTGCTCTTCAAGTAGCCAGGCAAACCCCATTCACAGCCTTAAAAACACTGGCACTGTCTCTTTCTAGAGCCTCCCAAAAGAGAACACTGTTTGTGTGGGCCGCTGAGGACACCCTGAGGAAGGGTCAGGAATTGCGAAAGCCCAGGGATTCCTCCCACCGCAAAGGCGCCAGGACCAAAAGCTCTTGCTGCTTTTCAAGTAGGCACACAACCCCATTCACAGACCCACTAACGCTGGCGCTGTCTCTTTCTAGAGCCTCCCAAAATAGAACACTATTTGCCTGGGCCGCCGAGTAGAGCCGGAGGCAGGCAACACAATTGCGAACATCCAGAGATTCCTCCCAACCCAAAGGGGCCACGACCAAAAGCTCTTGCTGCTCTTCAAGTAGCTAGGACACCCCATTCACAGAGCCACCTACGCTGGCGCTGTCTCTTTCTGGTGTATCCCAAAGCCCAATACGATGTTCGTGGGCCGCCGAGTACACTCGGAGGCAGGCTCAGCAATTGCGAACGTCCAGGGATTCCTCCCACCGCAAAGGGGCCACGACCAAAGCTCTTGCTGCTCTTCAAGTAGCCAGGCAAACCCCATTCACAGCCTTAAAAACACTGGCACTGTCTCTTTCTAGAGCCTCCCAAAAGAGAACACTGTTTGTGTGGGCCGCTGAGGACACCCTGAGGAAGGGTCAGGAATTGCGAAAGCCCAGGGATTCCTCCCAATGCAAAGGCGCCAGGACCAAAAGCTCTTGCTGCTTTTCAAGTAGGCACACAACCCCATTCACAGACCCACTAACGCTGGCGCTGTCTCTTTCTAGAGCCTCCCAAAATAGAACACTGTTTGCCTGGGCCGCCGAGTAGAGCCGGAGGAAGGCAACACAATTGCGAACATCCAGGGATTCCTGCCACCCCAAAGGGGCCAGGACCAAAAGCTCTTGCTGCTCTTCAAGTAGCCACACAACCCCATTCTCAGCCCCACCAACGCTGGTGCTGTCTCTTTCTAGAGCCTCCCAAACTCCAATATTATCTTCCTGCGCAGCTGAGTACACCCGAAGCCCAGCTAAGCAATTGCGAATGTCCAGGGATTCCTGCCACCCCAAAGGCGCCAGGACCAAAAGCTCTTGCTGCTCTTCAAGTAGCCACACAACCCCATTCTCAGCCCCACCAACGCTGGTGCTGTCTCTTTCTACAGCCTCCCAAACTCCAATATTATCTGCCTGCGGAGCTGAGTACACCCGTAGCCCAGCTCAGCAATTCCGAACGTCCAGGGATTCCTGACACCCCATAGGGGCCAGGACCAAAAGCTCTTGCTGCTCTTCAAGTAGCCAGGAAACCCCATTCACAGCCCTACAAATGCTGACGCTGACTCTTTCTGGTGCATCCCAAAGCCCAATACTATCTGCGTGGGCCACCGAGTACACTCGGAGGCAGGCTCAGCAATTGCGAACGTCCAGGGATTCCTCCCACCGCAAAGGGGCCACGACCAAAAGCTCTTGCTGCTCTTCAAGTGGCCAGGCAAACCCCATTCACAGCCTTAAAAACACTGGCGCTGTCTCTTTTTAGAGCCTCCCAAAATAGAACACTATTTGCGTGGGCCGCCGAGTACAGCCGGAGGAAGGCAACACAATTGCGAACATCCAGGGATTCCTGCCACCCCAAAGGCGCCAGGACCAAAAGCTCTTGCTGCTCTTCAAGTAGCCACACAACCCCATTCTCAGCCCCACCAACGCTGGTGCTGTCTCTTTCTAGAGCCTCCCAAACTCCAATATTATCTTCCTGCGGAGCTGAGTACACCCGGAGCCCAGCTCAGCAATTCCGAACGTCCAGGGATTCCTGACACCCCAAAGGCGCCAGGACCATAAGCTCTCGCTGCTCTTCAAGTAGCCAGGACACCCCATTCACATCCCCACCAACGCTGCTGCTGTCTCTTTCTAGAGCCTCCTAAAATAGAACACTGTTTGCGTGGGCCGCTGAGGACAGTCGGAGGCAGGCTCAGCAATTGCGAAAGCCCAGGGATTCCTCCCACAGCAAAGGCGCCAGGACCAAAAGCTCTTGCTGCTCTTCAAGTAGCGAGGCGAACCCCATTCATAGCCCCACGAACACTGGCACTGTCTCTTTCTAGAGCCTCCCAAGACCGAATAATATCTGCCTGGGCCGCCGAGTACACTCGGAGGCAGGCTCAGCAATTGCGAAAGCCCAGAGATTCCTCCCAACCCAAAGGGGCCACGACCAAAAGCTCTTGCTGCTCTTCAAGTAGCTAGGACACCCCATTCACAGAGCCACCAACGCTGGCGCTGTCTCTTTCTGGTGTATCCCAAAGCCCAATACTATGTTCGTGGGCCGCCGAGTACACTCGGAGGCAGGCTCAGCAATTGCGAACATCCAGGGATTCCTCCCACCGCAAAGGGGCCACGACCAAAAGCTCTTGCTGCTCTTCAAGTGGCCAGGCAAACCCCATTCACAGCCTTAAAAACACTGGCGCTGTCTCTTTCTAGAACCTCCCAAAAGAGAACACTATGTGCGTGGGCCGCCGAGTAGAGCCGGAGGAAGGCAACACAATTGCGAACATCCAGGGATTCCTGACACCCCAAAGGGGCCAGGACCAAAAGCTCTTGCTGCTCTTCAAGTAGCCACACAACCCCATTCTCAGCCCCACCAACGCTCAACGCTGGTGCTGTCTCTTTCTAGAGCCTCCCAAACTCCAATATTATCTTCCTGCGGAGCTGAGTACACCCGGAGCCCAGCTCAGCAATTCCGAACGTCCAGGGATTCCTGACACCCCAAAGGGGCCAGGACCAAAAGCTCTTGCTGCTCTTCAAGTAGCCAGGAAACCCCATTCACAGCCCTACAAATGCTGGCGCTGACTCTTTCTGGTGCATCCCAAAGCCCAATACTATCTGCATGGGCCGCCGAGTACACTCGGAGGCAGGCTCAGCAATTGCGAACGTCCAGGGATTCCGCCCACCGCAAAGGGGCCAGGAGCACAAGCTCTCGCTGCTCTTCAAGTAGCGAGGCGAACCCCATTCATAGCCCCATGAACACTGGCACTGTCTCTTTCTAGAGCCTCCCAAGACCGAATAATATCTGCCTAGGCCGCCGAGTACACTCAGAGGCAGGCTCAGCAATTGCGAAAGCCCAGAGATTCCTCCCAACCCAAAGGGGCCACGACCAAAAGCTCTTGCTGCTCTTCAAGTAGCCATGACACCCCATTCACAGAGCCACCAACGCTGGCGCTGTCTCCTTCTGGTGTATCCCAAAGCCCAATACTATGTTCGTGGGCCGCCGAGTACACTCGGAGGCAGGCTCAGCAATTGCGAACGACCAGGGATTCCTCCCACCGCAAAGGGGCCACGACCAAAACTCTTGCTGCTCTTCAAGTAGCCAGGAAAACCCCATTCACAGCCTTAAAAACACTGGCACTGTCTCTTTCTAGAGCCTCCCAAAAGAGAACACTCTTTGTGTGGGCCGCTGAGGACACCCTGAGGAAGGGTCAGGAATTGCGAACGTCCAGGGATTCCTCCCACCGCAAAGGGGCCACGACCAAAAGCTCTTGCTGCTCTTCAAGTAGCCAGGACACCCCATTCACAGCCCCACGAACGCTGGTGCTGTCTCTTTCTAGTGTCTTCCAAAGCCCAGTACTATCCGCGTGGGCCGCCGAGGACACCCGGTGGCAGGCTCAGCAATTGCGAACGACCAGGGATTCCTCCCACCGCAGAGGCGCCAGGACCATAAGCTCTTGCTGCTCTTCAAGTAGCCAGGACACCGCATTCACAGACCCACCAACGCTGCTGCTGTCTCTTTCTAGAGCCTCCTAAAATAGAACACTGTTTGCGTGGACCGCTGAGGACAGTCGGAGGCAGGCTCAGCAATTGCGAAAGCCCAGGGATTCCTCCCACAGCAAAGGCGCCAGGACCAAAAGCTCTTGCTGCTCTTCAAGTAGCGAGGCGAACCCCATTCATAGCCCCACGAACACTGGCACTGTCTCTTTCTAGAGCCTCCCAAGACCGAATAATACCTGCCTGGGCCGCCGAGTACACTCGGAGGCAGGCTCAGCAATTGCGAAAGCCCAGAGATTCCTCCCAACCCAAAGGGGCCACGACCAAAAGCTCTTGTTGCTCTTCAAGTAGCCACACAACCCCATTCACAGAGCCACCAACGCTGGCGCTGTCTCTTTCTGGTGTATCCCAAAGCCCAATACTATGTTCGTGGGCCGCCGAGTACACTCGGAGGCAGGCTCAGCAATTGCGAACGTCCAGGGATTCCTCCCACCGCAAAGGGGCCACGACCAAAAGCTCTTGCTGCTCTTCAAGTAGCCAGGCAACCCCATTCACAGCCCACCAACGCTGCTGCTGTCTCTTTCTAGAGCCTCCTAAAATAGAACACTGTGTGCGTGGGCCGCTGAGGACAGTCGGAGGCAGGCTCAGCAATTGCGAACGTCCAGGGATTCCTCCCACAGCAAAGGCGCCAGGACCAAAAGCTCTTGCTGCTCTTCAAGTAGCGAGGCGAACCCCATTCATAGCCCCACGAACACTGGCACTGTCTCTTTCTAGAGCCTCCCAAGACCGAATAATATCTGCCTGGGCCGCCGAGTACACTCGGAGGCAGGCTCAGCAATTGCGAAAGCCCAGAGATTCCTCCCAACCCAAAGGGGCCACGACCAAAAGCTCTTGCTGCTCTTCAAGTAGCTAGGACACCCCATTCACAGAGCCACCAACGCTGGCGCTGTCTCTTTCTGGTGTATCCCAAAGCCCAATACTATGTTCGTGGGCCGCCGAGTACACTCGGAGGCAGGCTCAGCAATTGCGAACGTCCAGGGATTCCTCCCACCGCAAACGGGCCACGACCAAAACTCTTGCTGCTCTTCAAGTAGCCAGGCAAACCCCATTCACAGCCTTAAAAACACTGGCGCTGTCTCTTTTTAGAGCCTCCCAAAATAGAACACTATTTGCGTGGGCCGCCGAGTAGAGCCGGAGGCAGGCAACACAATTGCGAACATCCAGGGATTCCTGCCACCCCAAAGGGGCCAGGACCAAAAGCTCTTGCTGCTCTTCAAGTAGCCACACAACCCCATTCTCAGCCCCACCAACGCTGGTGCTGTCTCTTTCTAGAGCCTCCCAAACTCCAATATTATCTTCCTGTGGAGCTGAGTACACCCGGAGCCCAGCACAGCAATTCCGAACGTCCAGGGATTCCTGACACCCCAAAGGCGCCAGGACCAAAAGCTCTTGCTGCTCTTCAAGTAGCCAGGAAACCCCATTCACAGCCCTACAAATGCTGGCGCTGACTCTTTCTGGTGCATCCCAAAGCCCAATACTATCTGCGTGGGCCGCCGAGTACACTCGGAGGCAGGCTCAGCAATTGCGAACGACCAGGGATTCCGCCCACCGCAAAGGGGCCAGGAGCACAAGCTCTCGCTGCTCTTCAAGTAGCGAGGCGAACCCCATTCATAGCCCCATGAACACTGGCACTGTCTCTTTCTAGAGCCTCCCAAGACCGAATAATATCTGCCTGGGCCGCCGAGTACACTCGGAGGCAGGCTCAGCAATTGCGAAAGCCCAGAGATTCCTCCCAACCCAAAGGGGCCACGACCAAAAGCTCTTGCTGCTCTTCAAGTAGCCATGACACCCCATTCACAGCCCCACGAACGCTGGCGCTGTCTCCTTCTGGTGTATCCCAAAGCCCAATACTATGTTCGTGGGCCGCCGAGTACACTCGGAGGCAGGCTCAGCAATTGCGAACGTCCAGGGATTCCTCCCACCGCAAAGGGGCCACGACCAAAGCTCTTGCTGCTCTTCAAGTAGCCAGGCAAACCCCATTCACAGCCTTAAAAACACTGGCACTGTCTCTTTCTAGAGCCTCCCAAAAGAGAACACTGTTTGTGTGGGCCGCTGAGGACACCCTGAGGAAGGGTCAGGAATTGCGAAAGCCCAGGGATTCCTCCCACCGCAAAGGCGCCAGGACCAAAAGCTCTTGCTGCTTTTCAAGTAGGCACACAACCCCATTCACAGACCCACTAACGCTGGCGCTGTCTCTTTCTAGAGCCTCCCAAAATAGAACACTATTTGCCTGGGCCGCCGAGTAGAGCCGGAGGCAGGCAACACAATTGCGAACATCCAGAGATTCCTCCCAACCCAAAGGGGCCACGACCAAAAGCTCTTGCTGCTCTTCAAGTAGCTAGGACACCCCATTCACAGAGCCACCTACGCTGGCGCTGTCTCTTTCTGGTGTATCCCAAAGCCCAATACGATGTTCGTGGGCCGCCGAGTACACTCGGAGGCAGGCTCAGCAATTGCGAACGTCCAGGGATTCCTCCCACCGCAAAGGGGCCACGACCAAAGCTCTTGCTGCTCTTCAAGTAGCCAGGCAAACCCCATTCACAGCCTTAAAAACACTGGCACTGTCTCTTTCTAGAGCCTCCCAAAAGAGAACACTGTTTGCGTGGGCCGCTGAGGACACCCTGAGGAAGGCTCAGGAATTGCGAACGTCCAGGAATTCCTCCCACCGCAAAGGGGCCACGACCAAAAGCTCTTGCTGCTCTTCAAGTAGCCAGGCAACCCCATTCACAGCCCCACGAACGCTGGTGCTGTCTCTTTCTAGTGTCTTCCAAAGCCCAATACTATCTGCGTGTGCCGCCGAGGACACCCGGTGGCAGGCTCAGCAATTGCGAATGACCACGGAGTCCTCCCACCGCAGAGGCGCCAGGACCAAAAGCTCTTGCTGCTCTTCAAGTAGCCAGGACACCCCATTCACAGCCCCACCAACGCTGCTGCTGTCTCTTTCTAGAGCCTCCTAAAATAGAACACTGTTTGCGTGGACCGCTGAGGACAGTCGGAGGCAGGCTCAGCAATTGCGAAAGCCCAGGGATTCCTCCCACAGCAAAGGCGCCAGGACCAAAAGCTCTTGCTGCTCTTCAAGTAGCGAGGCGAACCCCATTCATAGCCCCACGAACACTGGCACTGTCTCTTTCTAGAGCCTCCCAAGACCGAATAATATCTGCCTGGGCCGCCGAGTACACTCGGAGGCAGGTTCAGCAATTGCGAAAGCCCAGAGATTCCTCCCAACCCAAAGGGGCCACGACCAAAAGCTCTTGCTGCTCTTCAAGTAGCTAGGACACCCCATTCACAGAGCAACCAACGCTGGCGCTGTCTCTTTCTGGTGTATCCCAAAGCCCAATACTATGTTCGTGGGCCGCCGAGTACACTCGGAGGCAGGCTCAGCAATTGCGAACGTCCAGGGATTCCTCCCACCGCAAAGGGGCCACGACAAAAAGCTCTTGCTGCTCTTCAAGTAGCCAGGCAAACCCCATTCACAGCCTTAAAAACACTGGCACTGTCTCTTTCTAGAGCCTCCCAAAAGAGAACACTGTTTGTGTGGGCTGCTGAGGACACCCTGAGGAAGGGTCAGGAATTGCGAAAGCCCAGGGATTCCTCCCACCGCAAAGGCGCCAGGACCAAAAGCTCTTGCTGCTTTTCAAGTAGGCACACAACCCCATTCACAGACCCACTAACGCTGGCGCTGTCTCTTTCTAGAGCCTCCCAAAATAGAACACTATTTGCCTGGGCCGCCGAGTAGAGCCGGAGGAAGGCAACACAATTGCGAACATCCAGGGATTCCTGCCACCCCAAAGGGGCCAGGACCAAAAGCTCTTGCTGCTCTTCAAGTAGCCACACAACCCCATTCTCAGCCCCACCAACGCTGGTGCTGTCTCTTTCTAGAGCCTCCCAAACTCCAATATTATCTTCCTGCGCAGCTGAGTACACCCGGAGCCCAGCTCAGCAATTGCGAATGTCCAGGGATTCCTGCCACCCCAAAGGGGCCAGAACCAAAAGCTCTTGCTGCTCTTCAAGTAGCCACACAACCCCATTCTCAGCCCAACCAAGGCTGGTGCTGTCTCTTTCTAGAGCCTCCCAAACTCCAATATTATCTGCCTGCGGAGCTGAGTACACCCGTAGCCCAGCTCAGTAATTTCGAACGTCCAGGGATTCCTGACACCCCAAAGGGGCCAGGACTAAAAGCTCTTGCTGCTCTTCAAGTAGCCAGGAAACCGCATTCACAGCCCTACAAATGCTGACGCTGACTCTTTCTGGTGCATCCCAAAGCCCAATACTATCTGAGTGGGCCACCGAGTACACTCGGAGGCAGGCTCAGCAATTGCGAACGTCCAGGGATTCCTCCCACCCCAAAGGGGCCACGACCAAAGCTCTTGCTGCTCTTCAAGTAGCCAGGCAAACCCCATTCACAGCCTTAAAAACACTGGCACTGTCTCTTTCTAGAGCCTCCCAAAAGAGAACACTGTCTGCGTGGGCCGCTGAGTACACCCTGAGGAAGGCTCAGGAATTGCGAACGTCCAGGGATTCCTCCCACCGCAAAGGGACCACGACGAAAAGCTCTTGCTGCTCTTCAAGTAGCCAGGCAACCCCATTCACAGCCCCACGAACGCTGGTGCTGTCTCTTTCTAGTGTCTTCCAAAACCCAATACTATCTGCGTGGGCCGCCGAGGACACCCGGTGGCAGGCTCAGCAATTGCGAACGACCAGGGATTCCTCCCACCGCAGAGGCGCCAGGACCATAAGCTCTCGCTGCTCTTCAAGTAGCCAGGACACCCCATTCAGAGCCCTACCAACGCTGGTGCTGTCTCTTTCTAGAGCCTCCTAAAACAGAACACTGTTTGCGTGGGCTGCTGAGGACAGTCGGAGGCAGGCTCAGCAATTGCGAAAGCCCAGGGATTCCTCCCACAGCAAAGGCGCCAGGACCAAAAGCTCTTGCTGCTCTTCAAGTAGCGAGGCGAACCCCATTCATAGCCCCACGAACATTGGCACTGTCACTTTCTAGAGCCTCCCAAGACCGAATAATATCTGCCTGGGCCGCCGAGTACACTCGGAGGCAGGCTCAGCAATTGCGAAAGCCCAGAGATTCCTCCCAACCCAAAGGGGCCACGACCAAAAGCTCCTGCTGCTCTTCAAGTAGCTAGGACACCCCATTCACAGAGCCACCAACGCTGGCGCTGTCTCTTTCTGGTGTATCCCAAAGCCCAATACTATGTTCGTGGGCCGCCGAGTACACTCGGAGGCAGGCTCAGCAATTGCGAACATCCAGGGATTCCTCCCACCGCAAAGGGGCCACGACCAAAAGCTCTTGCTGCTCTTCAAGTGGCCAGGCAAACCCCATTCACAGCCTTAAAAACACTGGTGCTGTCTCTTTTTAGAGCCTCCCAAAATACAACACTATTTGCGTGGGCCGCCGAGTAGAGCCGGAGGCAGGCAACACAATTGCGAACATCCAGGGATTCCTGCCACCCCAAAGGGGCCAGGACCAAAAGCTCTTGCTGCTCTTCAAGTAGCCACACAACCCCATTCTCAGCCCCACCAACGCTGGTGCTGTCTCTTTCTAGAGCCTCCCAAACTCCAATATTATCTTCCTGTGGAGCTGAGTACACCCGGAGCCCAGCTCAGCAATTCCGAACGTCCAGGGATTCCTGACACCCCAAAGGCGCCAGGACCAAAAGCTCTTGCTGCTCTTCAAGTAGCCAGGAAACCCCATTCACAGCCCTACAAATGCTGGCGCTGACTCTTTCTGGTGCATCCCAAAGCCCAATACTATCTGCGTGGGCCGCCGAGTACACTCGGAGGCAGGCTCAGCAATTGCGAACGACCAGGGATTCCGCCCACCGCAAAGGGGCCAGGAGCACAAGCTCTCGCTGCTCTTCAAGTAGCGAGGCGAACCCCATTCATAGCCCCATGAACACTGGCACTGTCTCTTTCTAGAGCCTCCCAAGTCCGAATAATATCTGCCTGGGCCGCCGAGTACACTCGGAGGCAGGCTCAGCAATTGCGAAAGCCCAGAGATTCCTCCCAACCCAAAGGGGCCACGACCAAAAGCTCTTGCTGCTCTTCAAGTAGCCATGACACCCCATTCACAGCCCCACGAACGCTGGCGCTGTCTCCTTCTGGTGTATCCCAAAGCCCAATACTATGTTCGTGGGCCGCCGAGTACACTCGGAGGCAGGCTCAGCAATTGCGAACGTCCAGGGATTCCTCCCACCGCAAAGGGGCCACGACCAAAGCTCTTGCTGCTCTTCAAGTAGCCAGGCAAACCCCATTCACAGCCCCAAAAACACTGGCACTGTCTCTTTCTAGAGCCTCCCAAAAGAGAACACTGTTTGTGTGGGCCGCTGAGGACACCCTGAGGAAGGGTCAGGAATTGCGAAAGCCCAGGGATTCCTCCCACCGCAAAGGCGCCAGGACCAAAAGCTCTTGCTGCTTTTCAAGTAGGCACACAACCCCATTCACAGACCCACTAACGCTGGCGCTGTCTCTTTCTAGAGCCTCCCAAAATAGAACACTATTTGCCTGGGCCGCCGAGTAGAGCCGGAGGCAGGCAACACAATTGCGAACATCCAGAGATTCCTCCCAACCCAAAGGGGCCACGACCAAAAGCTCTTGCTGCTCTTCAAGTAGCTAGGACACCCCATTCACAGAGCCACCTACGCTGGCGCTGTCTCTTTCTGGTGTATCCCAAAGCCCAATACGATGTTCGTGGGCCGCCGAGTACACTCGGAGGCAGGCTCAGCAATTGCGAACGTCCAGGGATTCCTCCCACCGCAAAGGGGCCACGACCAAAGCTCTTGCTGCTCTTCAAGTAGCCAGGCAAACCCCATTCACAGCCTTAAAAACACTGGCACTGTCTCTTTCTAGAGCCTCCCAAAAGAGAACACTGTTTGCGTGGGCCGCTGAGGACACCCTGAGGAAGGCTCAGGAATTGCGAACGTCCAGGAATTCCTCCCACCGCAAAGGGGCCACGACCAAAAGCTCTTGCTGCTCTTCAAGTAGCCAGGCAACCCCATTCACAGCCCCACGAACGCTGGTGCTGTCTCTTTCTAGTGTCTTCCAAAGCCCAATAATATCTGCGTGTGCCGCCGAGGACACCCGGTGGCAGGCTCAGCAATTGCGAATGACCACGGAGTCCTCCCACCGCAGAGGCGCCAGGACCATAAGCTCTCGCTGCTCTTCAAGTAGCCAGGCAACCCCATTCACAGCCCCACCAACGCTGCTGCTGTCTCTTTCTAGAGCCTCCTAAAATAGAACACTGTTTGCGTGGGCCGCTGAGGACAGTCGGAGGCAGGCTCAGCAATTGCGAAAGCCCAGGGATTCCTCCCACAGCAAAGGCGCCAGGACCAAAAGCTCTTGCTGCTCTTCAAGTAGCGAGGCGAACCCCATTCATAGCCCCACGAACACTGGCACTGTCTCTTTCTAGAGCCTCCCAAGACCGAATAATATCTGCCTGGGCCGCCGAGTACACTCGGAGGCAGGTTCAGCAATTGCGAAAGCCCAGAGATTCCTCCCAACCCAAAGGGGCCACGACCAAAAGCTCTTGCTGCTCTTCAAGTAGCTAGGACACCCCATTCACAGAGCAACCAACGCTGGCGCTGTCTCTTTCTGGTGTATCCCAAAGCCCAATACTATGTTCGTGGGCCGCCGAGTACACTCGGAGGCAGGCTCAGCAATTGCGAACGTCCAGGGATTCCTCCCACCGCAAAGGGGCCACGACAAAAAGCTCTTGCTGCTCTTCAAGTAGCCAGGCAAACCCCATTCACAGCCTTAAAAACACTGGCACTGTCTCTTTCTAGAGCCTCCCAAAAGAGAACACTGTTTGTGTGGGCTGCTGAGGACACCCTGAGGAAGGGTCAGGAATTGCGAAAGCCCAGGGATTCCTCCCACCGCAAAGGCGCCAGGACCAAAAGCTCTTGCTGCTCTTCAAGGAGCCACACAACCCCATTCACAGACCCACTAACGCTGGCGCTGTCTCTTTCTAGAGCCTCCCAAAATAGAACACTATTTGCCTGGGCCGCCGAGTAGAGCCGGAGGCAGGCAACACAATTGCGAACATCCAGGGATTCCTGCCACCCCAAAGGGGCCAGGACCAAAAGCTCTTGCTGCTCTTCAAGTAGCCACACAACCCCATTCTCAGCCCCACCAACGCTGGTGCTGTCTCTTTCTAGAGCCTCCCAAACTCCAATATTATCTTCCTGCGCAGCTGAGTACACCCGGAGCCCAGCTCAGCAATTGCGAATGTCCAGGGATTCCTGCCACCCCAAAGGGGCCAGAACCAAAAGCTCTTGCTGCTCTTCAAGTAGCCACACAACCCCATTCTCAGCCCAACCAAGGCTGGTGCTGTCTCTTTCTAGAGCCTCCCAAACTCCAATATTATCTGCCTGCGGAGCTGAGTACACCCGTAGCCCAGCTCAGTAATTTCGAACGTCCAGAGATTCCTGACACCCCAAAGGGGCCAGGACTAAAAGCTCTTGCTGCTCTTCAAGTAGCCAGGAAACCGCATTCACAGCCCTACAAATGCTGACGCTGACTCTTTCTGGTGCATCCCAAAGCCCAATACTATCTGCGTGGGCCACCGAGTACACTCGGAGGCAGGCTCAGCAATTGCGAACGACCAGGGATTCCTCCCACCCCAAAGGGGCCACGACCAAAGCTCTTGCTGCTCTTCAAGTAGCCAGGCAAACCCCATTCACAGCCTTAAAAACACTGGCACTGTCTCTTTCTAGAGCCTCCCAAAAGAGAACACTGTCTGCGTGGGCCGCTGAGTACACCCTGAGGAAGGCTCAGGAATTGCGAACGTCCAGGGATTCCTCGCACCGCAAAGGGACCACGACGAAAAGCTCTTGCTGCTCTTCAAGTAGCCAGGCAACCCCATTCACAGCCCCACGAACGCTGGTGCTGTCTCTTTCTAGTGTCTTCCAAAACCCAATACTATCTGCGTGGGCCGCCGAGGACACCCGGTGGCAGGCTCAGCAATTGCGAACGACCAGGGATTCCTCCCACCGCAGAGGCGCCAGGACCATAAGCTCTCGCTGCTCTTCAAGTAGCCAGGACACCCCATTCAGAGCCCTACCAACGCTGGTGCTGTCTCTTTCTAGAGCCTCCTAAAACAGAACACTGTTTGCGTGGGCCGCTGAGGACAGTCGGAGGCAGGCTCAGCAATTGCGAAAGCCCAGGGATTCCTCCCAACCCAAAAGGGCCACGACCAAAAGCTCTTGCTGCTCTTCAAGTAGCGAGGCGAACCCCATTCATAGCCCCACGAACATTGGCACTGTCACTTTCTAGAGCCTCCCAAGACCGAATAATATCTGCCTGGGCCGCCGAGTACACTCGGAGGCAGGCTCAGCAATTGCGAAAGCCCAGAGATTCCTCCCAACCCAAAGGGGCCACGACCAAAAGCTCTTGCTGCTCTTCAAGTAGCTAGGACACCCCATTCACAGAGCCACCAACGCTGGCGCTGTCTCTTTCTGGTGTATCCCAAAGCCCAATACTATGTTCGTGGGCCGCCGAGTACACTCGGAGGCAGGCTCAGCAATTGCGAACATCCAGGGATTCCTCCCACCGCAAAGGGGCCACGACCAAAAGCTCTTGCTGCTCTTCAAGTGGCCAGGCAAACCCCATTCACAGCCTTAAAAACACTGGTGCTGTCTCTTTCTAGAACCTCCCAAAAGAGAACACTATTTGCGTGGGCCGCCGAGTAGAGCCGGAGGAAGGCAACACAATTGCGAACATCCAGGGATTCCTGACACCCCAAAGGGGCCAGGACCAAAAGCTCTTGCTGCTCTTCAAGTAGCCACACAACCCCATTCTCAGCCCCACCAACGCTCAACGCTGGTGCTGTCTCTTTCTAGAGCCTCCCAAACTCCAGTATTATCTTCCTGCGGAGCTGAGTACACCCGGAGCCCAGCTCAGCAATTCCGAACGTCCAGGGATTCCTGACACCCCAAAGGCGCCAGGACCAAAAGCTCTTGCTGCTCTTCAAGTAGCCAGGCAACCCCATTCACAGCCCTACAAATGCTGGCGCTGACTCTTTCTGGTGCATCCCAAAGCCCAATACTATCTGCGTGGGCCGCCGAGTACACTCGGAGGCAGGCTCAGCAATTGCGAACGACCAGGGATACCGCCCACCGCAAAGGGGCCAGGAGCACAAGCTCTCGCTGCTCTTCAAGTAGCGAGGCGAACACCATTCATAGCCCCATGAACACTGGCACTGTCTCTTTCTAGAGCCTCCCAAGACCGAATAATATCTGCCTAGGCCGCCGAGTACACTCAGAGGCAGGCTCAGCAATTGCGAAAGCCCAGAGATTCCTCCCAACCCAAAGGGGCCACGACCAAAAGCTCTTGCTGCTCTTCAAGTAGCCATGACACCCCATTCACAGAGCCACCAACGCTGGCGCTGTCTCTTTCTGGTGTATCCCAAAGCCCAATACTATGTTCGTGGGCCGCCGAGTACACTCGGAGGCAGGCTCAGCAATTGCGAACGTCCAGGGATTCCTCCCACCGCAAAGGGGCCACGACCAAAACTCTTGCTGCTCTTCAAGTAGCTAGGCAAACCCCATTCACAGCCTTAAAAACACTGGCACTGTCTCTTTCTAGAACCTCCCAAAAGAGAACACTGTTTGCGTGGGCCGCTGAGGACACTCTGAGGAAGGGTCAGGAATTGCGAACGTCCAGGGATTCCTCCCACCGCAAAGGGGCCCACCAAAAGCTCTTGCTGCTCTTCAAGTAGCCAGGCAACCCCATTCACAGCCCCATGAACGCTGGTGCTGTCTCTTTCTAGAGCCTCCCAAAGCCCAATACTATCTGCGTGGGCCGCTGAGGACACCCGGTTGCAGGCTCAGCAATTGCGAACGACCAGGGATTCCTCCCACCGCAGAGGCGCCAGGACCATAAGCTCTTGCTGCTCTTCTAGTAGACAGGACACCCCATTCACTGCCCCACCAACGCTGGTGCTGTCTCTTTCTAGAGCCTCCTAAAACAGAACACTGTTTGCGTGGGCCGCTGAGGACAGTCGGAGGCAGGCTCAGCAATTGCGAAAGCCCAGGGATTCCTCCCACAGCAAAGGCGCCAGGACCAAAAGCTCTTGCTGCTCTTCAAGTAGCGAGGCGAACCCCATTCATAGCCCCACGAACACTGGCACTGTCTCTTTCTAGAGCCTCCCAAGACCGAATAATATCTGCCTGGGCCGCCGAGTACACTCGGAGGCAGGCTCAGCAATTGCGATAGCCCAGAGATTCCTCCCAACCCAAAGGGGCCACGACCAAAAGCTCTTGCTGCTCTTCAAGTAGCTAGGACACCCCATTCACAGAGCCACCAACGCTGGCGCTGTCTCTTTCTGGTGTATCCCAAAGCCCAATACTATGTTCGTGGGCCGCCGAGTACACTCGGAGGCAGGCTCAGCAATTGCGAACGTCCAGGGATTCCTCCCACCGCAAAGGGGCCACGACCAAAAGCTCTTGCTGCTCTTCAAGTAGCCAGGCAAACCCCATTCACAGTTTTAAAAACACTGGCACTGTCTCTTTCTAGAGCCTCCCAAAAGAGAACACTGTTTGTGCGGGCCGCTGAGGACACCCTGAGGAAGGGTCAGGAATTGCGAAAGCCCAGGGATTCCTCCCACCGCAAAGGCGCCAGGACCAAAAGCTCTTGCTGCTTTTCAATTAGCCACACAACCCCATTCACAGACCCACTAACGCTGGTGCTGTCTCTTTCTACAGCCTCCCAAAATAGAACACTATTTGCCTGGGCCGCCGAGTAGAGCCGGAGGCAGGCAACACAATTGCGAACATCCAGGGATTCCTGCCACCCCAAAGGGGCCAGGACCAAAAGCTCTTGCTGCTCTTCAAGTAGCCACACAACCCCATTCTCAGCCCCACCAACGCTGCTGCTGTCTCTTTCTAGAGCCTCCCAAACTCCAATATTATCTTCCTGCGGAGCTGAGTACACCCGGAGCCCAGCTCAGTAATTTCGAAAGCCCAGGGATTCCTGACACCCCATAGGGGCCAGGACCAAAAGCTCTTGCTGCTCTTCAAGTAGCCAGGAAACCCCATTCACAGCCCTACAAATGCTGGCGCTGACTCTTTCTGGAGCATCCCAAAGCCCAATAGTATCTGAGTGGGCCGCCGAGTACACTCGGAGGCAGGCTCAGCAATTGCGAACGACCAGGGAATCCGCCCACCACAAAGGGGCCAGGAGCACAAGCTCTTGCTGCTCTTAAAGTAGCGAGGCGAACCCCATTCATAGCCCCACGAACACTGGCACTGTCTCTTTCTAGAGCCTCCCAAAAGAGAACACTGTTTGTGTGGGCCGCTGAGGACACCCTGAGGAAGGCTCAGGAATTGCGAAAGCCCAGGGATTCCTCCCACCGCAAAGGCGCCAGGACCAAAAGGTCTTGCTGCTTTTCAAGTAGCCACACAACGCCATTCACAGACCCACCAACGCTGGCGCTGTCTCTTTCTAGAGCCAGCCAAAATAGAACACTATTTGCCTGGGCCGCCGAGTAGAGCCGCAGGCAGGCAACACAATTGCAAACATACAGGGATTCCTGCCACCGCAAAGGGGCCACGACCAAAAGCTCTTGCTGCTCTTCAAGTAGCCAGGCAAACCCCATGCACAGCCTCAAAAACACTGGCACTGTCTCTTTCTAGAGCCTCCCAAACGAGAACACTGTTTGTGTGGGCCGCTGAGGACACCCTGAGGAAGGCTCAGCAATTGCGAACGTCCAGGGATTCCTGCCACCGCAAAGGCGCCAGGACCAAAAGCTCTTGCTGCTCTTCAAGTAGCCAGGCAACCCCATTCACAGCCCTACAAACGCTGGCGCTGTCTCTTTCTGGTGCCTCCCAAAGCCCAATACTATCTGCGTGGGCTGCTGAGGAGACCCAGAGGCAGGCTCAGCAATTGCGAACATCCAGGGATTCCTCCAACCGCAAAGGGGCCAGGACCAAAAGCTCTTGCTGCTCTTCAAGTAGCCAGGCAAACCCCATTCACAGCCCCACCAACGCTGCTGCTGTCTCTTTCTAGAGCCTCCCAAAAGAGAACACTGTTTGTGTGGGCCGCTGAGGAGACCCTGAGGAAGGCTCAGCAATTGCGAACGTCCAGGGATTCCTGCCACCGCAAAGGGGACACGACCAAAAGCTCTTGCTGCTCTTCAAGTAGCCACACAACCCCATTCACAGACCCACCAACGCTGGTGCTGTCTCTTTCTACAGCCTCCCAAAATAGAACACTATTTGCGTGGGCCGCCGAGTAGAGCCGGAGGCAGGCAACACAATTGCGAACATCCAGGGATTCCTGCCACCCCAAAGGGGCCAGGACCAAAAGCTCTTGCTGCTCTTCAAGTAGCGAGGCGAACCCCTTTCATAGCCCCACGAAAACTGGCACTGTCTCTTTCTAGTGTCTCCCAAAGCCGAATAATATCTGCCTGGGCCGCCGAGTACACTCGGAGGCAGGCTCAGCAATTGCGAACGTCCAGGGATTCCTCCCACCACAAAGGGGCCAGGACCAAAAGCTCTTGCTGCTCTTCAAGTAGCCACACAACCCCATTCACAGACCCACCAACGCTGGTGCTGTCTCTTTTTACAGCCTCCCAAAAGAGAACACTGTTTGCGTGGGCTGCTGAGGAGACCCGGAGGCAGGCTCAGCAATTGCGAACGTCCAGGGATTCCTCCCACCGCAAAGGGGCCAGGACCAAAAGCTCTTGCTGCTTTTCAAGTAGCCACACAACCCCATTCACAGCCTCAAAAACACTGGCACTGTCTCTTTCTAGAGTCTCCCAAAAGAGAACACTGTTTGTCTGGGCCGCCGAGTAGATCCATAGGCAGGCAACACAATTGCGAACATACAGGGATTCCTCCCACCACAAAGGGGCCAGGACCAAAAGCTCTTGCTGCTCTTCAAGTAGTCAGGACACCCCATTGACAGACCCACCAACGCTGGCACTGTCTCTTTCTAGAGCCTCCCAAAATAGAACACTGTTTGCGTGGGCCGCCGAGTAGAGCCGGAGGCAGGCAACACAATTGTGAACATCCAGGGATTCCTGACACCCCAAAGGCGCCAGGACCAAAAGCTCTTGCTGCTCTTCAAGTAGCGAGGCGAACCCCATTCACTGCCCCACCAACGCTGGTGCTGTCTCTTTCTACAGCCTCCCAAACTCCTATATTATCTGCCTGGGGAGCTGAGTACACTCGGAGGCAGGCAACACAATTGCGAACATCCAGGGATTCCTGCCACCCCAAAGGGACCAGGACCAAAAGCTCTTGCTGCTCTTCAAGTAGCCACACAACCCCATTCACAGCCCCACCAACGCTGGTGCTGTCTCTTTTTACAGCCTCCCAAACTCCAACATTATCTGCCTGCGGAGCTGAGTACACCCGGAGCCCAGCTCAGCAATTGTGAATCTCCAGGGATTCCTCCCACCCCAAAGGGGCCAGGACCAAAAGCTCTTGGTGCTCTTCAAGTAGCCACACAACCCCATTCACAGCCCCACCAACGCTGGTGCTGTCTCTTTCTAGAGCCTCCCAAACTCCAATATTATCTGCCTGGGGAGCTGAGTACACCCGGAGCCCAGCTCAGCAATTGTGAATGTCCAGGTATTCCTCCCACCGCAAAGGGGCCAGGACCAAAAGCTCTTGCTGCTCTTCAAGTAGCCACACAACCCCATTCACAGCCCCACCAACGCTGGTGCTGTCTCTTTCTACAGCCTCCCAAACTCCAATATTATCTGCCTGCGGAGCTGAGTACACCCGGAGCCCAGCTCAGCAATTGTGAACATCCAGGGATTCCTCCCACCGCAAAGGGGCCAGGACCAAAAGCTCTTGCTGCTCTTCAAGTAGCCACACAACCCCATTCACAGCCCTACAAACGATGGCGCTGTCTCTTTCTGGTGCCTCCCAAAGCCCAATACTATCTGCGTGGGCTGCTGAGGAGACCCGGAGGCAGGCTCAGCAATTGCGAACGTCCAGGGATTCCTCCCACCGCAAAGGGGCCAGGACCAAAAGCTCTTGCTGCTCTTCAAGTAGCCACACAACCCCTTTAAAACAGCCCTACCAAGGCTGGTGCTGTCTCTTTTTACAGCCTCCCAAAAGAGAACACTGTTTGCGTGGGCTGCTGAGGAGACCCGGAGGCAGGCTCAGCAATTGCGAACGTCCAGGGATTCCTCCCACCGCAAAGGGGCCAGGACCAAAAGCTCTTGCTGCTTTTCAAGTAGCCACACAACCCCATTCACAGCCTCAAAAACACTGGCACTGTCTCTTTCTAGAGCCTCCCAAAAGAGAACACTGTTTTTCTGGGCCGCCGAGTAGATCCATAGGCAGGCAACACAATTGCGAACATACAGGGATTCCTCCCACCACAAAGGGGCCAGGACCAAAAGCTCTTGGTGCTCTTCAAGTAGCCAGGCAACCCCATTCACAGCCCTACAAACGCTGGCGCTGACTCTTTCTGGTGCCTCCCAAAGCCCAATACTATCTGCGTGGGCTGCTGAGGAGACCCGGATGCAGGCTCATCAATTGCGAACGTCCAGGGATTCCTCCCACCGCAAAGGGGCCAGGATCAAAAGCTCTTGCTGCTCTTCAAGTAGCCAGGCAACCCCATTCACAGCCCCACCAAGGCTGGTGCTGTCTCTTTTTACAGCCTCCCAAAATTGAACACTATTTGCGTGGGCCGCCGAGTAGAGCCGGAGGCAGGCAACGCAATTGCGAACATCCAGGGATTCCTGCCACCGCAAAGGCGCCAGGACTAAAAGCTCTTGCTGCTCTTCAAGTAGCCACACAACCCCATTCACAGACCCACCAACGCTGGTGCTGTGTCTTTCTAGAGCCTCCCAAACTCCAATATTATATGCTTTCGGAGCTCAGTAGACCCGGAGCCCAGCTCAGCAATTGCGAATGTCCAGGGATTCCTCCCACTGCAAAGGGGCCAGGACCAAAAGCTCTTGCTGCTCTTCAAGTAGCCACACAACCCCATTCACAGCCCTACAAACGATGGCGCTGTCTCTTTCTGGTGCCTCCCAAAGCCCAATACTATCTGCCTGGGCTGCTGAGGAGACCCGGAGGCAGGCTCAGCAATTGCGAACATCCAGGGATTCCTCCCACCGCAAAGGGGCTAGGACCAAAAGCTCTTGCTGCTCTTCAAGTAGCCAGGACACCCCATTCACAGACCCACCAAGGCTGGTGCTGTCTCTTTCTAGAGCCTGCCAAAATAGAACAGTATTTGCGTGGGCCGCCGAGTAGAGCCGGAGGCAGGCAACACAATTGCGAACATCCAGGGATTCCTGACACCCCAAAGGCGCCAGGACCAAAAGCTCTTGCTGCTCTTCAAGTAGCCAGGACACCCCGTTCACAGACCCACCAACGCTGGTGCTGTCTCTTTCTAGAGCCTCCCAAACTCCAGTATTATCTGCCTGCGGAGCTGAGTACACTCGGAGCCCAGCTCAGCAATTGTGAATCTCCAGGGATTCCTGACACCCCAAAGGCGCCAGGACCAAAAGCTCTTGCTGCTCTTCAAGTAGCCACACAACCCCATTCACAGCCCCACCAACGCTGGTGCTGTCTCTTTCTACAGCCTCCCAAACTCCAATATTATCTGCCTGCGGAGCTGAGTACTCCCGGAGCCCAGCTCAGCAATTGTGAATCTCCAGGGATTCCTGCCACCGCAAAGGGGCCAGGACCAAAAGCTCTTGCTGCTCTTCAAGTAGCCAGGCAATCCCATTCACAGCCCTACAAACGCTGGCGCTGACTCTTTCTGGTGCCTCCCAAAGCCCAATACTATCTGCGTGGGCTGCTGAGGAGACCCGGAGGCAGGCTCAGCAATTGCGAATGTCCAGGGATTCCTGCCACCGCAAAGGGGCCAGGACCAAAAGCTCTTGCTGCTCTTCAAGTAGCTAGGACACCCCATTCACAGAGCCACCAACGCTGGCGCTGTCTCTTTCTAGAGCCTCCCAAAAGAGAACACTGTTTGCGTGGGCTGCTGAGGAGACCCGGTGGCAGGCTCAGCAATTGCGAACGTCCAGGGATTCCTGCCACCGCAAAGGGGCCAGGACCAAAAGCTCTTGCTGCTCTTCAAGTAGTCAGGACACCCCATTCACAGACCCAGCAAGGCTGGTGCTGTCTCTTTCTAGAGCCTCCCAAAATAGAACACTGTTTGCATGGGCTGCTGAGGACACCCTGAGAAAGGCTCAGCAATTGCGAACGTCCAGGGATTCCTGCCACCCCAAAGGGGCCAGGACCAAAAGCTCTTGCTGCTCTTCAAGTAGCCACACAACCCCATTCACAGACCCACCAACGCTGGTGCTGTCTCTTTCTACAGCCTCCCAAAATTGAACACTATTTGCGTGGGCCGCTGAGTAGAGCCGGAGGCAGGCAACACAATTGCGAACATCCAGGGATTCCTGACACCCCAAAGGGGCCAGGACCAAAAGCTCTTGGTGCTCTTCAAGTAGCCAGGCGAACCCCATTCACAGCCCCACCAACGCTGGTGCTGTCTCTTTCTAGAGCTTCCCAAACTCCAATATTATCTGCCTGGGGAGCTGAGTACACCCGGAGCCCAGCTCAGCAATTGTGAATCTCCAGGGATTCCTCCCACCGCAAATGGGCCACGACCAAACGCTCTTGCTGCTCTTCAAGTAGCCAGGACACCCCATTCACAGCCCCAAAAACACTGGCACTGTCTCTTTCTAGAGCCTCCCAAAAGAGAACACTCTTTGTGTGGGCCGCCGAGTACACCCTGAGGAAGGCTCAGGAATTGCGAACGTCCAGGGATTCCTGCCACCGCAAAGGGGCCACGACCAAAAGCTCTTGCTGCTCTTCAAGTAGCCACAGAACCCCATTCACAGACCCACCAACGCTGGTGCTGTCTCTTTCTACAGTCTCCCAAACTCCAGTATTGTCTCCCTGCGGAGCTGAGTACACCCGGAGCCCAGCTCAGCAATTGCGAATGTCCAGGGATTCCTCCACTGCAAAGGGGCCAGGACCAAAAGCTCTTGCTGCTCTTCAAGTAGCCAGGCAAACCCCATGCACAGCCTCAAAAACACTGGCACTGTCTCTTTCTAGAGCCTCCCAAACGAGAACACTGTTTGTGTGGGCCGCTGAGGACACCCTGAGGAAGGCTCAGCAATTGCGAACGTCCAGGGATTCCTGCCACCGCAAAGGCGCCAGGACCAAAAGCTCTTGCTGCTCTTCAAGTAGCCAGGCAACCCCATTCACAGCCCTACAAACGCTGGCGCTGTCTCTTTCTGGTGCCTCCCAAAGCCCAATACTATCTGCGTGGGCTGCTGAGTAGACCCAGAGGCAGGCTCAGCAATTGTGAACATCCAGGGATTCCTCCCACCGCAAAGGGGCCAGGACCAAAAGCTCTTGCTGCTCTTCAAGTAGACAGGCAAACCCCATTCACAGCCCCACCAACGCTGCTGCTGTCTCTTTCTAGAGCCTCCCAAAAGAGAACACTGTTTGTGTGGGCCGCTGAGGAGACCCTGAGGAAGGTTCAGCAATTGCGAACGTCCAGGGATTCCTGCCACCCCAAAGGCGCCAGGACCAAAAGCTCTTGCTGCTCTTCAAGTAGCCACACAACCCCATTCACAGACCCACCAACGCTGGTGCTGTCTCTTTCTACAGCCTCCCAAAATAGAACACTATTTGCGTGGGCCGCCGAGTAGAGCCGGAGGCAGGCAACACAATTGCGAACATCCAGGGATTCCTGCCACCCCAAAGGGGCCAGGACCAAAAGCTCTTGCTGCTCTTCAAGTAGCGAGGCGAACCCCTTTCATAGCCCCACGAACACTGGCACTGTCTCTTTCTAGTGTCTCCCAAAGCCGAATAATATCTGCCTGGGCCGCCGAGTACACTCGGAGGCAGGCTCAGCAATTGCGAACGTCCAGGGATTCCTCCCACCGCAAAGGGGCCAGGACCAAAAGCTCTTGCTGCTTTTCAAGTAGCCACACAACCCCATTCACAGCCTCAAAAACACTGGCACTGTCTCTTTCTAGAGCCTCCCAAAAGAGAACACTGTTTGTCTGGGCCGCCGAGTAGATCCATAGGCAGGCAACACAATTGTGAACATCCAGGGATTCCTCCCACCACAAAGGGGCCAGGACCAAAAGCTCTTGCTGCTCTTCAAGTAGCCACACAACCCCATTCACAGCCCCAGCAACGCTGGTGCTGTCTCTTTTTACAGCCTCCCAAACTCCAATATTATCTGCCTGCGGAGCTGAGTACACCCGGAGCCCAGCTCAGCAATTGTGAATCTCCAGGGATTCCTCCCACCCCAAAGGGGCCAGGACCAAAAGCTCTTGGTGCTCTTCAAGTAGCCAGGCAACCCCATTCACAGCCCTACAAACGCTGGCGCTGACTCTTTCTGGTGCCTCCCAAAGCCCAATACTATCTGCGTGGGCTGCTGAGGAGACCCGGATGCAGGCTCAGCAATTGCGAACGTCCAGGGATTCCTCCCACCCCAAAGGGGCCAGGATCAAAAGCTCTTGCTGCTCTTGAAGTAGCCAGGCAACCCCATTCACAGCCCCACCAACGCTGGTGCTGTCTCTTTCTAGAGCCTCCCAAAATTGAACACTATTTGCGTGGGCCGCCGAGTAGAGCCGGAGGCAGGCAACGCAATTGCGAACATCCAGGGATTCCTGCCACCGCAAAGGCGCCAGGACTAAAAGCTCTTGCTGCTCGTCAGGTAGCCACACAATGCCATTCACAGCCCCACCAAGGCTGGTGCTGTCTCTTTCTAGAGCCTCCGAAACTCCAATATTATCTGCCTGGGGAGGTGAGTACACCCGGAGGCAGGCTCAGCAATTGTGAATCTCCAGGGATTCCTCCCACCGCAAAGGGGCCAGGACCAAAAGCTCTTGCTGCTCTTCAAGTATCCACACAACCCCATTCACAGACCCACCAAGGCTGGTGCTGTCTCTTTCTAGAGCCTCCCAAAATAGAACACTGTTTGCGTGGGATGCTGAGGAGACCCAGAGGCAGGCAACACAATTGCGAACATCCAGGGATTCCTGACACCCCAAAGGGGCCAGGACTAAAAGCTCTTGCTGCTCTTCAAGTAGCCAGGCAACCCCATTCACAGACGCACCAACGCTGGCGCTGTCTCTTTCTAGAGCCTCCCAAAATTGAACACTATTTGCGTGGGCCGCCGAGTAGAGCCGGAGGCAGGCAACGCAATTGCGAACATCCAGGGATTCCTGCCACCGCAAAGGCGCCAGGACTAAAAGCTCTTGCTGCTCGTCAGGTAGCCACACAACCCCATTCACAGCCCCACCAAGGCTGGTGCTGTCTCTTTCTAGAGCCTCCGAAACTCCAATATTATCTGCCTGGGGAGGTGAGTACACCCGGAGGCAGGCTCAGCAATTGTGAATCTCCAGAGATTCCTCCCACCGCAAAGGGGCCAGGACCAAAAGCTCTTGCTGCTCTTCAAGTAGCCACACAACCCCATTCACAGACCCACCAAGGCTGGTGCTGTCTCTTTCTAGAGCCTCCCAAAAGAGAACACTGTTTGCGTGGGATGCTGAGGAGACCCGGAGGCAGGCAACACAATTGCGAACATCCAGGGATTCCTGACACCCCAAAGGGGCCAGGACTAAAAGCTCTTGCTGCTCTTCAAGTAGCCACACAACCCCATTCACAGCCCCACCAACGCTGGTGCTGTCTCTTTCTACAGCCTCCCAAACTCCAGTATTATCTCCCTGCGGAGCTGAGTACACCCGGAGCCCAGCTCAGCAATTGTGAATGTCCAGGTATTCCTCCCACTGCAAAGGGGCCAGGACCAAAAGCTCTTGCTGCTCTTCAAGTAGCCACACAACCCCATTCACAGCCCCACCAACGCTGGTGCTGTCTCTTTCTAGAGCCTCCCAAACTCCAATATTATCTGCCTGGGGAGCTGAGTACACCCGGAGCCCAGCTCAGCAATTGTGAACATCCAGGGATTCCTCCCACCGCAAAGGGGCCAGGACCAAAAGCTCTTGGTGCTCTTCAAGTAGCCACACAACCCCATTCACAGCCCTACAAACGATGGCGCTGTCTCTTTCTGGTGCCTCCCAAAGCCCAATACTATCTGCGTGGGCTGCTGAGGAGACCCGGAGGCAGGCTCAGCAATTGCGAACGTCCAGGGATTCCTCCCAGCGCAAAGGGGCCAGGACCAAAAGCTCTTGCTGCTCTTCAAGTAGCCACACAACCCCATTCACAGCCCTACCAAGGCTGGTGCTGTCTCTTTTTACAGCCTCCCAAAAGAGAACACTGTTTGCGTGGGCTGCTGAGGAGACCCGGAGGCAGGCTCAGCAATTGCGAACGTCCAGGGATTCCTCCCACCGCAAAGGGGCCAGGACCAAAAGCTCTTGCTGCTTTTCAAGTAGCCACACAACCCCATTCACAGCCTCAAAAACACTGGCACTGTCTCTTTCTAGAGCCTCCCAAAAGAGAACACTGTTTTTCTGGGCCGCCGAGTGGATCCATAGGCAGGCAACACAATTGCGAACATAGAGGGATTCCTCCCACCACAAAGGGGCCAGGACCAAAAGCTCTTGGTGCTCTTCAAGTAGCCAGGACACCCCTTTCACAGCCCTACAAACGCTGGCGCTGACTCTTTCTGGTGCCTCCCAAAGCCCAATACTATCTGCGTGGGCTGCTGAGGAGACCCGGATGCAGGCTCATCAATTGCGAACGTCCAGGGATTCCTCCCACCGCAAAGGGGCCAGGATCAAAAGCTCTTGCTGCTCTTCAAGTAGCCACACAACCCCATTCACAGACCCACCAACGCTGGTGCTGTCTCTTTCTACAGCCTCCCAAAACTGAACACTATTTGCGTGGGCCGCCGAGTAGAGCCGGAGGCAGGTAACGCAATTGCGAACATCCAGGGATTCCTGCCACCGCAAAGGCGCCAGGACTAAAAGCTCTTGCTGCTCTTCAAGTAGCCACACAACCCCATTCACAGCCCCACCAACGCTGGTGCTGTCTCTTTCTACAGCCTCCCAAACTCCAATATTATATGCCTGCGGAGCTCAGTAGACCCGGAGCCCAGCTCAGCAATTGCGAATGTCCAGGGATTCCTCCCACTGCAAAGGGGCCAGGACCAAAAGCTCTTGCTGCTCTTCAAGTAGCCACACAACCCCATTCACAGCCCTACAAACGATGGCGCTGTCTCTTTCTGGTGCCTCCCAAAGCCCAATACTATCTGCCTGGGCTGCTGAGGAGACCCGGAGGCAGGCTCAGCAATTGCGAACGTCCAGGGATTCCTCCCACCGCAAAGGGGCCAGGACCAAAAGCTCTTGCTGCTCTTCAAGTAGCAAGGCAAACCCCATTTACAGCCCCAAAAACACTGGCACTGTCTCTTTCTAGAGCCTCCCAAAAGAGAACACTGTGTGGGCCGCTGAGGACACCCTGCGGAAGGCTCAGCAATTGTGAACGTCCAGGGATTCCTGCCACCGCAAAGGCGCCAGGACCAAAAGCTCTTGCTGCTCTTCAAGGAGCCAAAAAACACCATTCACAGCCCCACCAACGCTGGTGCTGTCTCTTTGTACAGCCTCCGAAAATATAACACTGTTTGCGTGGGATGCTGAGGAGACCCGGAGGCAGGCAACACAATTGCGAACATCCAGGGATTCCTCCCACCGCAAAGGGGCCAGGACCAAAAGCTCTTGCTGCTCTTCAAGTAGCCAGGCAACCCCATTCACAGCCCTACAAACGCTGGCGCTGACTCTTTCTGGTGCCTCCCAAAGCCCAATACTATCTGCGTGGGCTGCTGAGGAGACCCGGATGCAGGCTCATCAATTGCGAACGTCCAGGGATTCCTCCCACCGCAAAGGGGCCAGAACCAAAAGCTCTTGCTGCTCTTCAAGTAGCCAGGACACCCCATTCACAGACCCACCAACGCTGGTGCTGTCTCTTTCTAGAGCCTCCCAAACTCCAGTATTGTCTCCCTGCGGAGCTGAGTACACCCGGAGCCCAGCTCAGCAATTGTGAATGTCCAGGGATTCCTCACACCGCAAAGGGACCAGGACCAAAAGCTCTTGCTGCTCTTCAAGTAGCCAGGCAAACCCCATGCACAGCCTCAAAAACACTGGCACTGTCTCTATCTAGAGCCTCCCGAAAGAGAACACTGTTTGTGTGGGCCGCTGAGGACACCCTGAGGAAGGCTCAGCAATTGCGAACGTCCAGGGATTCCTGCCACCGCAAAGGCGCCAGGACCAAAAGCTCTTGCTGCTCTTCAAGTAGCCAGGCAACCCCATTCACAGCCCCACCATCGCTGCTGCTGTCTCTTTCTAGAGCCTCCAAAAATAGAACACTATTTGCGTGGGCCGCCGAGTAGATCCATAGGAAGGCAACACAACTGCGAACATCCAGGGATTCCTCCCACCGCAAAGGGGCCAGGACCAAAAGCTCTTGCTGCTCTTCAAGTAGTCAGGACACCCATTCACAGCCCCACCAACGCTGGCGCTGTCTCTTTCTAGAGCCTCCCAAAATAGAACACTATTTGCCTGGGCCGCCGAGTAGAGCCGGAGGCAGGCAATGCAATTGCGAACATCCAGTGATTCCTTCCACCCCAAAGGGGCCAGGACTAAAAGCTCTTGCTGCTAGTCAGGTAGCCACACAACGCCATTCACAGCCCCACCAACGCTGGTGCTGTCTCTTTCTACAGCCTCCCAAACTCCAATATTATCTGCCTGGGGAGCTGAGTACACCCGGAGGCAGGCTCAGCAATTGTGAATCTCCAGAGATTCCTCCCACGGCAAAGGGGCCAGGACCAAAAGCTCTTGCTGCTCTTCAAGTAGCCACACAACCCCATTCAGAGACCCACCAAGGCTGGTGCTGTCTCTTTCTAGAGCCTCCCAAAAGAGAAAACTGTTTGCGTGGGCTGCTGAGGAGACCCGGAGGAAGGCTTAGCAATTGTGAACGTCCAGGGATTCCTCCCACCGCAAAGGGGCCAGGACCAAAAGCTCTTGCTGCTTTTCAAGTAGCCACACAACCCCATTCACAGCCTCAAAAACACTGGCACTGTCTCTTTTTACAGCCTCCCAAAAGAGAACACTGTTTGTCTGGGCCGCCGAGTAGATCCATAGGCAGGCAACACAACTGCGAACATCCAGGGATTCCTCCCACCGCAAAGGGGCCAGGACCAAAAGCTCTTGCTGCTCTTCAAGTAGCCAGGACACCCCATTGACAGACCCACCAACGCTGGCACTGTCTCTTTCTAGAGCCTCCCAAAATAGAACACTGTTTGCGTGGGCCGCCGAGTAGAGCCGGAGGCAGGCAACACAATTGCGAACATCCAGGGATTCCTGACACCCCAAAGGCGCCAGGACCAAAAGCTCTTGCTGCTCTTCAAGTAGCGAGGCGAACCCCATTCACTGCCCCACCAACGCTGGTGCTGTCTCTTTCTACAGCCTCCCAAACTCCTATATTGTCTGCCTGGGGAGCTGAGTACACTCGGAGGCAGGCAACAGAATTGCGAACATCCAGGGATTCCTGCCACCCCAAAGGGGCCAGGACCAAAAGCTCTTGCTGCTCTTCAAGTAGCCACACAACCCCATTCACAGACCCACCAACGCTGGTGCTGTCTCTTTCTACAGCCTCCCAAACTCCAATATTATATGTCTGCGGAGCTGAGTACTCCCGGAGCCCAGCTCAGCAATTGTGAATCTCCAGGGATTCCTCCCACCCCAAAGGGGCCAGGACCAAAAGCTCTTGCTGCTCTTCAAGTAGCCACACAACCCCATTCACAGCCATACAAACGCTGGCGCTGACTCTTTCTTGTGCCTCCCAAAGCCCCATACTATCTGCGTGGGCTGCTGAGGAGACCCGGAGGCAGGCTCAGCAATTGCGAACGTCCAGGGATTCCTCCCACCACAAAGTGGCCAGGACCAAAAGCTCTTGCTGCTGTTCAAGTAGTCAGGACACCCCATTCACAGACCCAGCAAGGCTGGTGCTGTCTCTTTCTAGAGCCTCCCAAAATATAACACTGTTTGCGTGGGCTGCTGAGGAGACCCGGAGGCAGGCTCAGCAATTGCGAACGTCCAGGGATTCCTCCCACCGCAAAGGGGCCAGGACCAAAAGCTCTTGCTGCTCTTCAAGTAGTGAGGCGAACCCCATTCACTGCCCCACCAACGCTGGTGCTGTCTCTTTCTAGAGCCTCCCAAAATAGAACACTGTTTGCATGGGCTGCTGAGGAGACCCTGAGGAAGGCTCAGCAATTGCGAACGTCCAGGGATTCCTCCCACCCCAAAGGCGCCAGGACCAAAAGCTCTTGCTGCTCTTCAAGTAGCCACACAACCCCATTCTCAGCCCTACCAAGGCTGGTGCTGTCTCTTTCTAGAGCCTCCCAAAAGAGAAAACTGTTTGCGTGGGCTGCTGAGGAGACCCGGAGGCAGGCTCAGCAATTGTGAACGTCCAGGGATTCCTCCCACCGCAAAGGGGCCAGGACCAAAAGCTCTTGCTGCTTTTCAAGTAGCCACACAACCCCATTCACAGCCTCAAAAACACTGGCACTGTCTCTTTTTACAGCCTCCCAAAAGAGAACACTGTTTGTCTGGGCCGCCGAGTAGATCCATAGGCAGGCAACACAACTGCGAACATCCAGGGATTCCTCCCACCGCAAAGGGGCCAGGACCAAAGCTCTTGCTGCTCTTCAAGTAGCCAGGACACCCCATTGACAGACCCACCAACGCTGGCACTGTCTCTTTCTAGAGCCTCCCAAAATAGAACACTGTTTGCGTGGGCCGCCGAGTAGAGCCGGAGGCAGGCAACACAATTGCGAACATCCAGGGATTCCTGACACCCCAAAGGCGCCAGGACCAAAAGCTCTTGCTGCTCTTCAAGTAGCGAGGCGAACCCCATTCACTGCCCCACCAACGCTGGTGCTGTCTCTTTCTACAGCCTCCCAAACTCCTATATTATCTGCCTGGGGAGCTGAGTACACTCGGAGGCAGGCAACAGAATTGCGAACATCCAGGGATTCCTGCCACCCCAAAGGGGCCAGGACCAAAAGCTCTTGCTGCTCTTCAAGTAGCCACACAACCCCATTCACAGACCCACCAACGCTGGTGCTGTCTCTTTCTACAGCCTCCCAAACTCCAATATTATATGTCTGCGGAGCTGAGTACTCCCGGAGCCCAGCTCAGCAATTGTGAATCTCCAGGGATTCCTCCCACCCCAAAGGGGCCAGGACCAAAAGCTCTTGCTGCTCTTCAAGTAGCCACACAACCCCATTCACAGCCCTACAAACGCTGGCGCTGACTCTTTCTTGTGCCTCCCAAAGCCCCATACTATCTGCGTGGGCTGCTGAGGAGACCCGGAGGCAGGCTCAGCAATTGCGAACGTCCAGGGATTCCTCCCACCACAAAGTGGCCAGGACCAAAAGCTCTTGCTGCTGTTCAAGTAGTCAGGACACCCCATTCACAGACCCAGCAAGGCTGGTGCTGTCTCTTTCTAGAGCCTCCCAAAATATAACACTGTTTGCGTGGGCTGCTGAGGAGACCCGGAGGCAGGCTCAGCAATTGCGAACGTCCAGGGATTCCTCCCACCGCAAAGGGGCCAGGACCAAAAGCTCTTGCTGCTCTTCAAGTAGTGAGGCGAACCCCATTCACTGCCCCACCAACGCTGGTGCTGTCTCTTTCTAGAGCCTCCCAAAATAGAACACTGTTTGCATGGGCTGCTGAGGAGACCCTGAGGAAGGCTCAGCAATTGCGAACGTCCAGGGATTCCTCCCACCCCAAAGGCGCCAGGACCAAAAGCTCTTGCTGCTCTTCAAGTAGCCACACAACCCCATTCTCAGCCCTACCAAGGCTGGTGCTGTCTCTTTCTAGAGCCTCCCAAAAGAGAACACTGTTTGCGTGGGCTGCTGAGGAGACCCGGAGAAAGGCTCAGCAATTGCGAACGTCCAGGGATTCCTCCCACCGCAAAGGGGCCAGGACCAAAAGCTCTTGCTGCTCTTCAAGTAGCCACACAACCCCATTCACAGACCCACCAACGCTGGTGCTGTCTCTTTCTAGAGCCTCCCAAACTCCAACATTATCTTCCTGCGGAGCTGAGTACACCCGGAGCCCAGCTCAGCAATTGTGAATCTCCAGGAATTCCTCCCACCGCAAAGGGGCCAGGAACAAAAGCTCTTGCTGCTCTTCAAGTAGCCACACAACCCCATTCACAGCCGTACAAACGCTGGCGCTGTATCTTTCTGGTGCCTCCCAAAGCCCAATAATATCTGCGTGGGCTGCTGAGGAGACCCGGAGGCAGGCTCAGGAATGGCGAACGTCCAGGGATTCCTCCCACCGCAAAGGGGCCAGGACCAAAAGCTCTTGCTGCTCTTCAAGTAGCCATACAACCCCATTCTCAGCCCTACCAAGGCTGGCGCTGTCACTTTCTAGAGCCTCACAAAATAGAACACTATTTGCCTGGGCCGCCGAGTAGAGCTGGAGGCAGGCAACACAATTGCGAACATCCAGGGGTTCCTGCCACCCCAAAGGCGCCAGGACCAAAAGCTCTTGCTGCTCTTCAAGTAGCCAGGCAACCCCATTCACAGACCCACCAAGGCTGGTGCTGTCTGTTTCTATAGCCTCCCAAAAGAGAACACTGTTTGCCTGGGCTGCTGAGGAGACCCGGAGGCAGGCTCAGCAATTGCGAACGTCCAGGGTTTCCTCCCACCGCAAAGGGGCGAGGACCAAAAGCTCTTCCTGCTTTTCAAGTAGCCACACAACCCCATTCACAGCCTCAAAAACACTGGCACTGTCTCTTTCTAGAGCCTCCCAAAATAGAACACTGTTTGTGTGGGCCGCCGAGTAGATCCATAGGCAGGCAACACAATTGCGAACATCCAGGGATTCCTGACACCCCAAAGGGGCCAGGACCAAAAGCTCTTGCTGCTCTTCAAGTAGCGAGGCGAACCCCATTCACAGCCCCACCGACGCTGGCACTGTCTCTTTCTAGAGCCTCCCAAACTCCTATATTATCTGCCTGGGGAGCTGAGTACACCCGGAGGCAGGCTCAGCAATTGTGAATCTCCAGGGATTCCTCCCACCGCAAAGGGGCCACGACGAAAAACTCTTGCTGCTCTTCAAGTAGCCACACAACCCCATTCACTGCCCCACCAACGCTGGTGCTGTCTCTTTCTAGAGCCTCCCAAACTCCAGTATTATCTGCCGGGGGAGCTGAGTACACCCGGAGCCCAGCTCAGCATTGTGAGTCTCCAGGGATTCCTCCCACCCCAAAGGCGCCAGGACCAAAAGCGCTTGCTGCTCTTCAAGTAGCCAGGACACCCCATTCACAGACCCACCAACGCTGGTGCTGTCTCTTTCTAGAGCCTCCCAAAATAGAACACTGTTTGCGTGGGCCGCTGAGGAGACCCGGAGGCAGGCTCAGCAATTGCGAACGTCCAGGGGTTCCTGCCACCCCAAAGGCGCCAGGACCAAAAGCTCTTGGTGCTCTTCAAGTAGCCACACAACCCCATTCACAGCCCCACCAACGCTGGTGCTGTCTCTTTCTAGAGCCTCCCGAAAGAGAACACTGTTTGTGTGGTCCGCTGAGGACACCCTGAGGAAGGCTCAGCAATTGCGAACGTCCAGGGATTCCTGCCACCCCAAAGGCGCCAGGACCAAAAGCTCTTGCTGATCTTCAAGTAGCCAGGACACCCCATTCACAGACCCACCAAGGCTGGTGCTGTCTCTTTCTACAGCCTCCCAAAATTGAACACTATTTGCGTGGGCCGCCGAGTAGAGCCGGAGGCAGGCAACACAACTGCGATCATCCAGGGATTCCTCCCACCGCAAAGGGGCCAGGAGCAAAAGCTCTTGCTGCTCTTCAAGTAGTCAGGACACCCCATTGACAGACCCAACAACGCTGGCACTGTCTCTTTCTAGAGCCTCCCAAAATAGAACATAGTTTGCGTGCACTTCTGAGTAGAGCCGGAGGAAGGACACACAATTGCCAACATCCAGGGATTCCTGACACCCCATAGGGGCCAGGACCAAAAGCTCTTGCTGCTCTTCAAGTAGCCAGGACACGCCATTCACAGACCCACCAACGCTGGTGCTGTCTCTTTCTAGAGCCTCCCAAAAGACAAAACTGTGTGCGTGGGCTGCTGAGGAGACCCGGAGGCAGGCTCAGCAATTGCGAACGTCCAGAGATTCCTCCCACCGCAAAGGGGCCAGGACCAAAAGCTCTTGCTGCTCTTCAAGTAGCCAGGCAACCCCATTCACAGCCCCACCAACGCTGGTGCTGTCTCTTTCTAGAGCCTCCCAAAATAGAACACTATTTGCGTGGGCCGCCGAGTAGAGCCGGAGCCAGGCAACACAATTGCGAACATCCAGGGATTCCTGACACCCCAAAGGGGCCAGGACCAAAAGCTCTTGCTGCTCTTCAAGTAGCCACACAACCCCATTCACAGCCCCACCAACGCTGGTGCTGTCTCTTTCTAGAGCCTCCCAAACTCCAGTATTATCTGCCTGCGGAGCTGAGTACACCCGGAGCCCAGCTCAGCAATTGTGAATCTCCAGGGATTCCTGCCACCCCAAAGGCGCCAGGACCAAAAGCTCTTGCTGCTCTTCAAGTAGCCAGGACACCCCATTCACAGACCCACCAAGGCTGGTGCTGTCTCTTTCTATAGCCTCCCAAATTAGAACACTGTTTGCGTGGGCTGCTGAGGACACCCTGAGGAAGGCTCAGCAATTGCGAACGTCCAGGGATTCCTGCCACCCCAAAGGCGCCAGGACCAAAAGCTCTTGCTGCTCTTCAAGTAGCCACACAACCCCATTCACAGACCCACCAACGCTGGTGCTGTCTCTTTCTAGAGCCTCCCAAAATAGAACACTGTTTGCGTGGGCTGCCGAGTAGAGCCGGAGGCAGGCAGCACAATTGCGAACATCCAGGGATTCCTGACACCCCAAAGGCGCCAGGACCAAAAGCTCTTGCTGCTCTTCAAGTAGCGAGGTGAACCCAATTCATAGCCCCACGAACACAGGCACTGTCTCTTTCTAGTGTCTCCCAAAGCCGAATAATATCTGCCTGGGCCGCCGAGT
The DNA here is from genome assembly GCA_037975005.1 of Platalea minor. Taxonomy (NCBI): domain Eukaryota; kingdom Metazoa; phylum Chordata; class Aves; order Pelecaniformes; family Threskiornithidae; genus Platalea; species Platalea minor. The sequence goes on from JBBPFK010000177.1 coordinate 52,972, forward strand.
ACACTCGGAGGCAGGCTCAGCAATTGCGAACGTCCAGGTATTCCTCCCACCCCAAAGGGGCCAGGACCAAAAGCTCTTGCTGCTCTTCAAGTAGCCACACAACCCCATTCACAGACCCACCAACGCTGGCGCTGTCTCTTTCTAGAGCCTCCGGAACTACAGTATTATCTACCTGCGGAGCTGAGTACACCCGGAGCCCAGCTCAGCAATTGTGAATCTCCAGGGATTCCTGCCACCCCAAAGGCGCCAGGACCAAAAGCTCTTGCTGCTCTTCAAGTAGCCAGGACACCCCATTCACAGACCCACCAAGGCTGGTGCTGTCTCTTTCTACAGCCTCCCAAAAGAGAACACTGTTTGCGTGGGCTGCTGAGGACACCGTGAGGAAGGCTCAGCAAAAGCGAACGTCCAGGGATTCCTCCCACCGCAAAGGGCCCATGACCAAAAGCTCTTGCTGCTCTTCAAGTAGCCAGGCGAACCCCATTCATAGCCCCACGAACACTGGCACTGTCTCTTTCTAGTGTCTCCCAAAGCCGAATAATATCTGCCTGGGCCGCCGAGTACACTCGGAGGCAGGCTCAGCAATTGCGAACATCCAGGGATTCCTCCCACCGCAAAGGGGCCAGGACCAAAAGCTCTTGCTGCTCTTCAAGTAGCCAGGCAACCCCATTCACAACCCTATAAATGCTGGTGCTGTCTCTTTGTACAGCCTCCCAAACTCCAATATTATCTGCCTGCGGAGCTGAGTACACCCGGAGCCCAGCTCAGCAATTGTGAATCTCCAGGGATTCCTCCCACCCCAAAGGGACCAGGACCAAAAGCTCTTGCTGCTCTTCAAGTAGCCAGGCGAACCCCATTCATAGCCCCACGAACACTGGCACTGTCTCTTTCTAGTGTCTCCCAAAGCCGAATAATATCTGCCTGGGCCGCCGAGTACACTCGGAGGCAGGCTCAGCAATTGCGAACATCCAGGGATTCCTGCCACCCCAAAGGCGCCAGGACCAAAAGCTCTTGCTGCTCTTCAAGTAGCCACACAACCCCATTCACAGCCCCACCAACGCTGGTGCTGTCTCTTTCTACAGCCTCCCAAAATTGAACACTATTTGCGTGGGCTGCCGAGTAGAGCCGGAGGCAGGCAACACAATTGCGAACATCCAGGGATTCCTGACACCCCAAAGGCGCCAGGACCAAAAGCTCTTGCTGCTCTTCAAGTAGCCAGGCAACCCCATTCACAGCCCCACCAACGCTGGTGCTGTCTCTTTCTACAGCCTCCCAAACTCCAATATTATCTGCCTGCGGAGCTGAGTACACCCGGAGCCCAGCTCAGCAATTGTGAATCTCCAGGGATTCCTCCAACACCAAAGGGACCAGGACCAAAAGCTCTTGCTGCTCTTCAAGTAGCCAGGCGAACCCCATTCATAGCCCCACGAACACAGGCACTGTCTCTTTCTAGTGTCTCCCAAAGCTGAATAATATCTGCCTGGGCCGCCGAGTACACTCGGAGGCAGGCTCAGCAATTGCGAACATCCAGGGATTCCTGCCACCCCAAAGGCGCCAGGACCAAAAGCTCTTGCTGCTCTTCAAGTAGCCACACAACCCCATTCACAGACCCACCAACGCTGGTGCTGTCTCTTTCTACAGCCTCCCAAAATTGAACACTATTTGTGTGGGCTGCCGAGTAGAGCCGGAGGCAGGCAACACAATTGCGAACATCCAGGGATTCCTGACACCCCAAAGGCGCCAGGACCAAAAGCTCTTGCTGCTCTTCAAGTAGCGAGGCGAGCCGCATTCATAGCCACATGAACACTGGCACTGTCTCTTTCTAGTGCCTCCCAAAGCCGAATAATATCTGCCTGGGCCGCCGAGTACACTCAGAGGCAGGCTCAGCAATTGCGAACATCCAGGGATTCCTGCCACCCCAAAGGCGCCAGGACCAAAAGCTCTTGCTGCTCTTCAAGTAGCCACACAACCCCATTCACAGCCCCAGCAACGCTGGTGCTGTCTCTTTCTACAGCCTCCCAAACTCCAATATTATCTGCCTGCGGAGCTGAGTACACCCGGAGCCCAGCTCAGCAATTGTGAATCTCCAGGGATTCCTCCCACCCCAAAGGGACCAGGACCAAAAGCTCTTGCTGCTCTTCAAGTAGCGAGGCGAACCCAATTCATAGCCCCACGAACACAGGCACTGTCTCTTTCTAGTGTCTCCCAAAGCCGAATAATATCTGCCTGGGCCGCCGAGTACACTCGGAGGCAGGCTCAGCAATTGCGAACATCCAGGGATTCCTGCCACCGCAAAGGCGCCAGGACCAAAAGCTCTTGCTGCTCTTCAAGTAGCCACACAACCCCATTCACAGACCCACCAACGCTGGTGTTGTCTCTTTCTACAGCCTCTCAAAATTGAACACTATTTGCGTGGGCCGCCGAGTAGAGCCGGAGCCAGGCAACACAATTGCGAACATCAAGGGATTCCTGCCACCCCAAAGGGGCCAGGACCAAAAGCTCTTGCTGCTCTTCAAGTAGCGAGGCGAACCCAATTCATAGCCCCACGAACACTGGCACTGTCTCTTTCTAGTGCCTCCCAAAGCCGAATAATATGTGCCTGGGCCGCCGAGTATACTCGGAGCCCAGCTCAGCAATTGCGAACGTCCAGGGATTCCTGCCACCCCAAAGGCGCCAGGACCAAAAGCTCTTGCTGCTCTTCAAGTAGCCAGGCAACTCCATTCACAGACCAACCAACGCTGGTGCTGTCTCTTTCTACAGCCTCCCAAAATTGAACAGTATTTGCGTGGGCTGCCGAGTAGAGCCGGAGGCAGGCAACACAATTGCGAACATCCAGGGATTCCTGACACCGCAAAGGGGCCAGGACCAAAAGCTCTTGCTGCTCTTCAAGTAGCCAGGCGAACCGAATTCATAGCCCCACGAACACTGGCACTGTCTCTTTCTAGTGCCTCCCAAAGCCGAATAATATCTGCCTGGGGCGCCGAGTACACTCGGAGGCAGGCTCAGCAATTGCGAACATCCAGGGATTCCTGCCACCCCAAAGGGGCCAGGACCAAAAGCTATTGCTGCTCTTCAAGTAGCAAGGAAACCCAATTCTCAGCCCCACCAAGGCTGGTGCTATCTCTTTCTACAGCCTCCCAAAATTGAACACTGTTTGCGTGGGCTGCCGAGTAGAGCCGGAGGCAGGCTCAGCAATTGCGAACGTCCAGGGATTCCTCCCACCGCAAAGGGGCCAAGACCAAAAGCTCTTGCTGCTCTTCAAGTAGCCACACAACCCCATTCACAGACCCACCAACGCTGGCGCTGTCTCTTTCTAGAGCCTCCGGAACTACAGTATTATCTACCTGCGGAGCTGAGTACACCCGGAGCCCATCTCAGCAATTTTGAATCTCCAGGGATTCCTGCCACCCCAAAGGCGCCAGGACCAAAAGCTCTTGCTGCTCTTCAAGTAGCCAGGACACCCCATTCACAGACCCACCAAGGCTGGTGCTGTCTCTTTCTACAGCCTCCCAAAAGAGAACACTGTTTGCGTGGGCTGCTGAGGACACCGTGAGGAAGGCTCAGCAAAAGCGAACGTCCAGGGATTCCTCCCACCGCAAAGGGCCCATGACCAAAAGCTCTTGCTGCTCTTCAAGTAGCCAGGCGAACCCAATTCATAGCCACACGAACACTGGCACTGTCTCTTTCTAGTGCCTCCCAAAGCCGAATAATACCTGCCTGGGCCGCCGAGTACACTCGGAGGCAGGCTCAGCAATTGCGAACATCCAGGGATTCCTGCCACCCCAAAGGCGCCAGGACCAAAAGCTCTTGCTGCTCTTCAAGTAGCCACGCAACCCCATTCACAGCCCCACCAACGCTGGTGCTGTCTCTTTCTACAGCCTCCCAAACTCCAATATTATCTGCCTGCGGAGCTGAGTACACCCGGAGCCCAGCTCAGCAATTGTGAATCTCCAGGGATTCCTCCCACCCCAAAGGGACCAGGACCAAAAGCTCTTGCTGCTCTTCAAGTAGCCAGGCGAACCGAATTCATAGCCCCACGAACACAGGCACTGTCTCTTTCTAGTGTCTCCCAAAGCCGAATAATATCTGCCTGGGCCGCCGAGTACACCCGGAGGCAGGCTCAGCAATTGCGAACATCCAGGGATTCCTGCCACCCCAAAGGCGCCAGGACCAAAAGCTCTTGCTGCTCTTCAAGTAGCCACACAACCCCATTCACAGACCCACCAACGCTGGTGCTGTCTCTTTCTACAGCCTCTCAAAATTGAACACTATTTGCGTGGGCCGCCGAGTAGAGCCGGAGCCAGGCAACACAATTGCGAAAATCCAGGGATACCTGACACCCCAAAGGCGCCAGGACCAAAAGCTCTTGCTGCTCTTCAAGTAGCCAGGCGAACCCCATTCATAGCCCCACGAACACTGGCACTGTCTCTTTCTAGTGTCTCCCAAAGCCGAATAATATCTGCCTGGGCCGCCGAGTACACTCGGAGGCAGGCTCAGCAATTGCAAACGTCCAGGGATTCCTCCCACCGCAAAGGGGCCAGGACCAAAAGCTCTTGCTGCTCTTCAAGGAGCCAGGCAAACCCATTCACAGACCCACCAAGGCTGGTGCTGTCTCTTTCTACAGCCTCCCAAAAGAGAACACTGTTTGCGTGGGCTGCTGAGGACACCCTGAGGAAGGCTCAGCAAAAGCGAACGTCCAGGGATTCCTGACACCCCAAAGGCGCCAGGACCAAAAGCTCTTGCTGCTCTTCAAGTAGCCACACAACCCCATTCACAGACCCACCAACGCTGGTGCTGTCTCTTTCTACAGCCTCCCAAAATTGAACACTGTTTGCGTGGGCCGCCGAGTAGAGCCGGAGGCAGGCAACACAATTGCGAACATCAAGGGATTCCTGCCACCCCAAAGGCGCCAGGACCAAAAGCTCTTGCTGCTCTTCAAGTAGCCACACAACCCCATTCACTGCCCCACCAACGCTGGTGCTGTCTCTTTCTACAGCCTCTCAAAATTGAACACTATTTGCGTGGGCCGCCGAGTAGAGCCGGAGGCAGGCTCAGCAATTGCGAACATCCAGGGATTCCTGCCACCCCAAAGGGGCCAGGACCAAAAGCTCTTGCTGCTCTTCAAGTAGTGAGGCGAACCCAATTCATAGCCCCACGAACACTGGCACTGTCTCTTTCTAGTGTCTCCCAAAGCCGAATAATATCTGCCTGGGCCGCCGAGTACACTCGGAGGCAGGCTCAGCAATTGCAAACGTCCAGGGATTCCTCCCACCGCAAAGGCGCCAGGACCAAAAGCTCTTGCTGCTCTTCAAGTAGCCAGGCAACCCCATTCACAGACCCACCAACGCTGGTGCTGTCTCTTTCTACAGCCTCCCAAAATTGAACACTGTTTGCGTGGGCCGCCGAGTAGAGCCGGAGGCAGGCAACACAATTGCGAACATCAAGGGATTCCTGCCACCCCAAAGGCGCCAGGACCAAAAGCTCTTGCTGCTCTTCAAGTAGCCACACAACCCCATTCACTGCCCCACCAACGCTGGTGCTGTCTCTTTCTACAGCCTCTCAAAATTGAACACTATTTGCGTGGGCCGCCGAGTAGAGCCGGAGGCAGGCTCAGCAATTGCGAACATCCAGGGATTCCTGCCACCCCAAAGGGGCCAGGACCAAAAGCTCTTGCTGCTCTTCAAGTAGTGAGGCGAACCCAATTCATAGCCCCACGAACACTGGCACTGTCTCTTTCTAGTGTCTCCCAAAGCCGAATAATATCTGCCTGGGCCGCCGAGTACACTCGGAGGCAGGCTCAGCAATTGCAAACGTCCAGGGATTCCTCCCACCGCAAAGGCGCCAGGACCAAAAGCTCTTGCTGCTCTTCAAGTAGCCAGGCAACCCCATTCACAGACCCACCAACGCTGGTGCTGTCTCTTTCTAGAGCCTCCAAAAAGAGAACACTGTTTGTGTGGGCCGCCGAGTACACCCGGAGCCCAGCTCAGCAATTGCGAACGTCCAGGGATTCCTCCCACCCCAAAGGCGCCAGGACCAAAAGCTCTTGCTGATCTTCAAGTAGCCAGGACACCCCATTCACAGACCCACCAAGGCTGGTGCTGTCTCTTTCTACAGCCTCCCAAAATAGAACACTGTTTGCGTGGGCTGCTGAGGACACCGTGAGGAAGGCTCAGCAAAAGCGAACGTCCAGGGATTCCTGCCACCCCAAAGGCGCCATGACCAAAAGCTCTTGCTGCTCTTCAAGTAGCCAGGCGAACCCCATTCATAGCCCCACGAACACTGGCACTGTCTCTTTCTAGTGTCTCCCAAAGCCGAATAATATCTGCCTGGGCCGCCGAGTACACTCGGAGGCAGGCTCAGCAATTGCAAACGTCCAGGGATTCCTCCCACCGCAAAGGGGCCAGGACCAAAAGCTCTTGCTGCTCTTCAAGGAGCCACACAACCCCATTCACAGACCCACCAACGCTGGTGCTGTCTCTTTTTACAGCCTCCCAAAATAGAACACTGTTTGCGTGGGCCGCCGAGTAGAGCCGGAGGCAGGCAACACAATTGCGAACATCTAGGGATTCCTGACACCCCAAAGGCGCCAGGACCAAAAGCTCTTGCTGCTCTTCAAGTAGCCACACAACCCCATTCACAGCCCCACCAACGCTGGTGCTGTCTCTTTCTAGAGCCTCCCAAACTCCAATATTATCTGCCTGCGGAGCTGAGTACACCCGGAGCCCAGCTCAGCAATTGTGAATCTCCAGGGATTCCTCCCACCCCAAAGGGACCAGGACCAAAAGCTCTTGCTGCTCTTCAAGTAGCCAGGCGAACCCAATTCATAGCCCCACGAACACAGGCACTGTCTCTTTCTAGTGTCTCCCAAAGCCGAATAATATCTGCCTGGGCCGCCGAGTACACTCGGAGGCAGGCTCAGCAATTGCGAACATCCAGGGATTCCTGCCACCGCAAAGGCGCCAGGACCAAAAGCTCTTGCTGCTCTTCAAGTAGCCACACAACCCCATTCACAGACCCACCAACGCTGGTGCTGTCTTTTTCTACAGCCTCCCAAAATTGAACAGTATTTGCGTGGGCTGCCGAGTACACTCGGAGGCAGGCTCAGCAATTGCGAACATCCAGGGATTCCTGCCACCCCAAAGGGGCCAGGACCAAAAGCTCTTGCTGCTCTTCAAGTAGCAAGGCAACCCCATTCTCAGCCCCACCAAGGCTGGTGCTGTCTCTTTCTAGAGCCTCCCAAATTAGAACACTGTTTGCGTGGGCCGCCGAGTAGAGCCGGAGGCAGGCTCAGCAATTGCGAACATCCAGGGATTCCTCCCACCGCAAAGGGGCAAAGACCAAAAGCTCTTGCTGCTCTTCAAGTAGCCACACAACCCCATTCACAGACCCACCAACGCTGGCACTGTCTCTTTCTAGAGCCTCCGGAACTCCAGTATTATCTACCTGCGGAGCTGAGTACACCCGGAGCCCAGCTCAGCAATTGTGAATCTCCAGGTATTCCTGACACCCCAAAAGGCGCCAGGACCAAAAGCTCTTGCTGCTCTTCAAGTAGCCAGGACACCCCATTCACAGACCCACCAAGGCTGGTGCTGTCTCTTTCTACAGCCTCCCAAAAGAGAACACTGTTTGCGTGGGCTGCTGAGGACACCCTGAGGAAGGCTCAGCAAAAGCGAACGTCCAGGGATTCCTCCCACCGCAAAGGGCCCATGACCAAAAGCTCTTGCTGCTCTTCAAGTAGCCAGGCCAACCCCATTCATAGCCCCACGAACACTGGCACTGTCTCTTTCTAGTGTCTCCCAAAGCCGAATAATATCTGCCTGGGCCGCCGAGTACACTCGGAGGCAGGCTCAGCAATTGCGAACGTCCAGGAATTCCTCCCACCGCAAAGGGGCCAAGACCAAAAGCTCTTGCTGCTCTTCAAGGAGCCACACAACCCCATTCACAGCCCCACCAACGCTGGTGCTGCCTCTTTCTAGAGCCTCCCAAAATAGAACACTGTTTGCGTGGGCCGCCGAGTAGACCCGGAGGCAGGCTCAGCAATTGCGAACGTCCAGGGATTCCTGCCACCCCAAAGGCGCCAGGACCAAAAGCTCTTGCTGCTCTTCAAGTAGCCAGGCAACCCCATTCACAGTCCCAGCAACGCTGGTGCTGTCTCTTTCTACAGCCTCCCAAACTCCAATATTATCTGCCTGCGGAGCTGAGTACACCCGGAGCCCAGCTCAGCAATTGTGAATCTCCAGGGATTCCTCCCACCCCAAAGGGACCAGGACCAAAAGCTCTTGCTGCTCTTCAAGTAGCCAGGCAAACCCAATTCATAGCCCCACGAACACAGGCACTGTCTCTTTCTAGTGTCTCCCAAAGCCGAATAATATCTGCCTGGGCCGCCGAGTACACTCGGAGGCAGGCTCAGCAAAAGCGAACGTCCAGGGATTCCTCACACCGCAAAGGCGCCAGGACCAAAAGCTCTTGCTGCTCTTCAAGTAGCCACACAACCCCATTCACAGACCCACCAACGCTGGTGCTGTCTCTTTCTACAGCCTCCCAAAATTGAACACTGTTTGCGTGGGCCGCCGAGTAGAGCCGGAGGCAGGCAACACAATTGCGAACATCCAGGGATTCCTGCCACCCCAAAGGCGCCAGGACCAAAAGCTCTTGCTGCTCTTCAAGTAGCCACACAACCCCATTCACAGACCCACCAACGCTGGTGCTGTCTCTTTCTACAGCCTCTCAAAATTGAACACTATTTGCATGGGCCGCCGAGTAGAGCCGGAGGCAGGCTCAGCAATTGCGAACGTCCAGGGATTCCTGCCACCCCAAAGGGGCCAGGACCAAAAGCTCTTGCTGCTCTTCAAGTAGCCAGGCGAACCCCATTCATAGCCCCACGAACACTGGCACTGTCTCTTTCTAGTGTCTCCCAAAGCCGAATAATATCTGCCTGGGCCGCCGAGTATACTCGGAGGCAGGCTCAGCAATTGCGAACGTCCAGGGATTCCTCCCACCGCAAAGGGGCCAGGACCAAAAGCTCTTGCTGCTCTTCAAGTAGCCACACAACCCCATTCTCAGCCCCACCAACGCTGGTGCTGTCTCTTTTTGCAGCCTCCCAAAATAGAACAATGTTTGCGTGGGCCGCCGAGTAGAGCCGGAGGCAGGCTCAGCAATTGCGAACATCCAGGGATTCCTGACACCCCAAAGGCGCCAGGACCAAAAGCTCTTGCTGCTCTTCAAGTAGCCAGGCAACCCCATTCACAGACCCAGCAACGCTGGTGCTGTCTCTTTCTACAGCCTCCCAAACTCCAATATTATCTGCCTGCGGAGCTGAGTACACCCGGAGCCCAGCTCAGCAATTGTGAATCTCCAGGGATTCCTCCCACCCCAAAGGGACCAGGACCAAAAGCTCTTGCTGCTCTTCAAGTAGCCAGGCGAACCCAATTCATAGCCCCACGAACACAGGCACTGTCTCTTTCTAGTGTCTCCCAAAGCCGAATAATATCTGCCTGGGCCGCCAAGTACACTCGGAGGCAGGCTCAGCAATTGCGAACGTCCAGGGATTCCTGCCACCCCAAAGGCGCCAGGACCAAAAGCTCTTGCTGCTCTTCAAGTAGCCACACAACCCCATTCACAGACCCACCAACGCTGGTGCTGTCTCTTTCTACAGCCTCCCAAAATTGAACAGTATTTGCGTGGGCTGCCGAGTACACTCGGAGGCAGGCTCAGCAATTGCGAATGTCCAGGGATTCCTGCCACCCCAAAGGGGCCAGGACCAAAAGCTCTTGCTGCTCTTCAAGTAGCAAGGCAACCCCATTCTCAGCCCCACCAAGGCTGGTGCTGTCTCTTTCTAGAGCCTCCCAAATTAGAACACTGTTTGCGTGGGCCGCCGAGTAGAGCCGGAGGCAGGATCAGCAATTGCGAACGTCCAGGGATTCCTCCCACCGCAAAGGGGCAAAGACCAAAAGCTCTTGCTGCTCTTCAAGTAGCCACACAACCCCATTCACAGACCCACCAACGCTGGTGCTGTCTCTTTCTAGAGCCTCCCGAACTCCAGTATTATCTACCTGCGGAGCTGAGTACACCCGGAGCCCATCTCAGCAATTGTGAATCACCAGGGATTCCTGCCACCCCAAAGGCGCCAGGACCAAAAGCTCTTGCTGCTCTTCAAGTAGCCACACAACCCCATTCACAGACCCACCAAGGCTGGTGCTGTCTCTTTCTACAGCCTCCCAAAAGAGAACACTGTTTGCGTGGGCTGCTGAGGACACCCTGAGGAAGGCTCAGCAAAAGCGAACGTCCAGGGATTCCTCCCACCCCAAAGGGACCAGGACCAAAAGCTCTTGCTGCTCTTCAAGTAGCCACACAACCCCATTCTCAGCCCCACCAACGCTGGTGCTGCCTCTTTCTAGAGCCTCCCAAAATAGAACACTGTTTGCGTGGGCCGCCGAGTAGAGCCGGAGGCAGGCTCAGCAATTGCGAACATCCAGGGATTCCTGACACCCCAAAGGCGCCAGGACCAAAAGCTCTTGGTGCTCTTCAAGTAGCCAGGCGAACCCCATTCACTGCCCCACCAACGCTGGTGCTGTCTCTTTCTACAGCCTCCCAAACTCCAATATTATCTGCCTGCGGAGCTGAGTACACCCGGAGCCCAGCTCAGCAATTGTGAATCTCCAGGGATTCCTCCAACCCCAAAGGGACCAGGACCAAAAGCTCTTGCTGCTCTTCAAGTAGCCAGGCGAACCGAATTCATAGCCCCACGAACACAGGCACTGTCTCTTTCTAGTGTCTCCCAAAGCCGAATAATATCTGCCTGGGCCGCCGAGTACACCCGGAGGCAGGCTCAGCAATTGCGAACATCCAGGGATTCCTGCCACCCCAAAGGGGCCAGGACCAAAAGCTCTTGCTGCTCTTCAAGTAGCCACACAACCCCATTCACAGACCCACCAACGCTGGTGCTGTCTCTTTCTACAGCCTCTCAAAATTGAACACTATTTGCGTGGGCCGCCGAGTAGAGCCGGAGCCAGGCAACACAATTGCGAACATCCAGGGATACCTGACACCCCAAAGGCGCCAGGACCAAAAGCTCTTGCTGCTCTTCAAGTAGCCAGGCAAACCCAATTCATAGCCCCACGAACACTGGCACTGTCTCTTTCTAGTGTCTCCCAAAGCCGAATAATATCTGCCTGGGCCGCCGAGTACACTCGGAGGCAGGCTCAGCAATTGCAAACGTCCAGGGATTCCTCCCACCGCAAAGGCGCCAGGACCAAAAGCTCTTGCTGCTCTTCAAGTAGCCAGGCAACCCCATTCACAGACCCACCAACGCTGGTGCTGTCTCTTTCTAGAGCCTCCAAAAAGAGAACACTGTTTGTGTGGGCCGCCGAGTACACCCGGAGCCCAGCTCAGCAATTGCGAACGTCCAGGGATTCCTCCCACCCCAAAGGCGCCAGGACCAAAAGCTCTTGCTGATCTTCAAGTAGCCAGGACACCCCATTCACAGACCCACCAAGGCTGGTGCTGTCTCTTTCTACAGCCTCCCAAAATAGAACACTGTTTGCGTGGGCTGCTGAGGACACCGTGAGGAAGGCTCAGCAAAAGCGAACGTCCAGGGATTCCTGCCACCCCAAAGGCGCCATGACCAAAAGCTCTTGCTGCTCTTCAAGTAGCCAGGCGAACCCCATTCATAGCCCCACGAACACTGGCACTGTCTCTTTCTAGTGTCTCCCAAAGCCGAATAATATCTGCCTGGGCCGCCGAGTACACTCGGAGGCAGGCTCAGCAATTGCAAACGTCCAGGGATTCCTCCCACCGCAAAGGGGCCAGGACCAAAAGCTCTTGCTGCTCTTCAAGGAGCCACACAACCCCATTCACAGACCCACCAACGCTGGTGCTGTCTCTTTTTACAGCCTCCCAAAATAGAACACTGTTTGCGTGGGCCGCCGAGTAGAGCCGGAGGCAGGCAACACAATTGAGAACATCCAGGGATTCCTGACACCCCAAAGGCGCCAGGACCAAAAGCTCTTGCTGCTCTTCAAGTAGCCACACAACCCCATTCACAGCCCCACCAACGCTGGTGCTGTCTCTTTCTAGAGCCTCCCAAACTCCAATATTATCTGCCTGCGGAGCTGAGTACACCCGGAGCCCAGCTCAGCAATTGTGAATCTCCAGGGATTCCTCCCACCCCAAAGGGACCAGGAGCAAAAGCTCTTGCTGCTCTTCAAGTAGCGAGGCGAACCCAATTCATAGCCCCACGAACACAGGCACTGTCTCTTTCTAGTGTCTCCCAAAGCCGAATAATATCTGCCTGGGCCGCCGAGTACACTCGGAGGCAGGCTCAGCAATTGCGAACATCCAGGGATTCCTGCCACCGCAAAGGCGCCAGGACCAAAAGCTCTTGCTGCTCTTCAAGTAGCCACACAACCCCATTCACAGACCCACCAACGCTGGTGCTGTCTTTTTCTACAGCCTCCCAAAATTGAACAGTATTTGCGTGGGCTGCCGAGTACACTCGGAGGCAGGCTCAGCAATTGCGAACATCCAGGGATTCCTGCCACCCCAAAGGGGCCAGGACCAAAAGCTCTTGCTGCTCTTCAAGTAGCAAGGCAACCCCATTCTCAGCCCCACCAAGGCTGGTGCTGTCTCTTTCTAGAGCCTCCCAAATTAGAACACTGTTTGCGTGGGCCGCCGAGTAGAGCCGGAGGCAGGCTCAGCAATTGCGAACATCCAGGGATTCCTCCCACCGCAAAGGGGCAAAGACCAAAAGCTCTTGCTGCTCTTCAAGTAGCCACACAACCCCATTCACAGACCCACCAACGCTGGCACTGTCTCTTTCTAGAGCCTCCGGAACTCCAGTATTATCTACCTGCGGAGCTGAGTACACCCGGAGCCCAGCTCAGCAATTGTGAATCTCCAGGTATTCCTGACACCCCAAAAGGCGCCAGGACCAAAAGCTCTTGCTGCTCTTCAAGTAGCCAGGACACCCCATTCACAGACCCACCAAGGCTGGTGCTGTCTCTTTCTACAGTCTCCCAAAAGAGAACACTGTTTGCGTGGGCTGCTGAGGACACCCTGAGGAAGGCTCAGCAAAAGCGAACGTCCAGGGATTCCTCCCACCGCAAAGGGCCCATGACCAAAAGCTCTTGCTGCTCTTCAAGTAGCCAGGCCAACCCCATTCATAGCCCCACGAACACTGGCACTGTCTCTTTCTAGTGTCTCCCAAAGCCGAATAATATCTGCCTGGGCCGCCGAGTACACTCGGAGGCAGGCTCAGCAATTGCGAACGTCCAGGAATTCCTCCCACCGCAAAGGGGCCAAGACCAAAAGCTCTTGCTGCTCTTCAAGGAGCCACACAACCCCATTCACAGCCCCACCAACGCTGGTGCTGCCTCTTTCTAGAGCCTCCCAAAATAGAACACTGTTTGCGTGGGCCGCCGAGTAGACCCGGAGGCAGGCTCAGCAATTGCGAACGTCCAGGGATTCCTGCCACCCCAAAGGCGCCAGGACCAAAAGCTCTTGCTGCTCTTCAAGTAGCCAGGCAACCCCATTCACAGTCCCAGCAACGCTGGTGCTGTCTCTTTCTACAGCCTCCCAAACTCCAATATTATCTGCCTGCGGAGCTGAGTACACCCGGAGCCCAGCTCAGCAATTGTGAATCTCCAGGGATTCCTCCCACCCCAAAGGGACCAGGACCAAAAGCTCTTGCTGCTCTTCAAGTAGCCAGGCAAACCCAATTCATAGCCCCACGAACACAGGCACTGTCTCTTTCTAGTGTCTCCCAAAGCCGAATAATATCTGCCTGGGCCGCCGAGTACACTCGGAGGCAGGCTCAGCAAAAGCGAACGTCCAGGGATTCCTCCCACCGCAAAGGCGCCAGGACCAAAAGCTCTTGCTGCTCTTCAAGTAGCCACACAACCCCATTCACAGACCCACCAACGCTGGTGCTGTCTCTTTCTACAGCCTCCCAAAATTGAACACTGTTTGCGTGGGCCGCCGAGTAGAGCCGGAGGCAGGCAACACAATTGCGAACATCCAGGGATTCCTGCCACCCCAAAGGCGCCAGGACCAAAAGCTCTTGCTGCTCTTCAAGTAGCCACACAACCCCATTCACAGACCCACCAACGCTGGTGCTGTCTCTTTCTACAGCCTCTCAAAATTGAACACTATTTGCATGGGCCGCCGAGTAGAGCCGGAGGCAGGCTCAGCAATTGCGAACGTCCAGGGATTCCTGCCACCCCAAAGGGGCCAGGACCAAAAGCTCTTGCTGCTCTTCAAGTAGCCAGGCGAACCCCATTCATAGCCCCACGAACACTGGCACTGTCTCTTTCTAGTGTCTCCCAAAGCCGAATAATATCTGCCTGGGCCGCCGAGTATACTCGGAGGCAGGCTCAGCAATTGCGAACGTCCAGGGATTCCTCCCACCTCAAAGGGGCCAGGACCAAAAGCTCTTGCTGCTCTTCAAGTAGCCACACAACCCCATTCTCAGCCCCACCAACGCTGGTGCTGTCTCTTTTTGCAGCCTCCCAAAATAGAACAATGTTTGCGTGGGCCGCCGAGTAGAGCCGGAGGCAGGCTCAGCAATTGCGAACATCCAGGGATTCCTGACACCCCAAAGGCGCCAGGACCAAAAGCTCTTGCTGCTCTTCAAGTAGCCAGGCAACCCCATTCACAGACCCAGCAACGCTGGTGCTGTCTCTTTCTACAGCCTCCCAAACTCCAATATTATCTGCCTGCGGAGCTGAGTACACCCGGAGCCCAGCTCAGCAATTGTGAATCTCCAGGGATTCCTCCCACCCCAAAGGGACCAGGACCAAAAGCTCTTGCTGCTCTTCAAGTAGCCAGGCGAACCCAATTCATAGCCCCACGAACACAGGCACTGTCTCTTTCTAGTGTCTCCCAAAGCCGAATAATATCTGCCTGGGCCGCCAAGTACACTCGGAGGCAGGCTCAGCAATTGCGAACGTCCAGGGATTCCTGCCACCCCAAAGGCGCCAGGACCAAAAGCTCTTGCTGCTCTTCAAGTAGCCACACAACCCCAT
Source organism: Platalea minor (assembly GCA_037975005.1). Taxonomy (NCBI): domain Eukaryota; kingdom Metazoa; phylum Chordata; class Aves; order Pelecaniformes; family Threskiornithidae; genus Platalea; species Platalea minor. The sequence goes on from JBBPFK010000177.1 coordinate 67,989, forward strand.
TCACAGACCCACCAACGCTGGTGCTGTCTCTTTCTACAGCCTCCCAAAATTGAACAGTATTTGCGTGGGCTGCCGAGTACACTCGGAGGCAGGCTCAGCAATTGCGAATGTCCAGGGATTCCTGCCACCCCAAAGGGGCCAGGACCAAAAGCTCTTGCTGCTCTTCAAGTAGCAAGGCAACCCCATTCTCAGCCCCACCAAGGCTGGTGCTGTCTCTTTCTACAGCCTCCCAAATTAGAACACTGTTTGCGTGGGCCGCCGAGTAGAGCCGGAGGCAGGATCAGCAATTGCGAACGTCCAGGGATTCCTCCCACCGCAAAGGGGCAAAGACCAAAAGCTCTTGCTGCTCTTCAAGTAGCCACACAACCCCATTCACAGACCCACCAACGCTGGCGCTGTCTCTTTCTAGAGCCTCCCGAACTCCAGTATTATCTACCTGCGGAGCTGAGTACACCCGGAGCCCATCTCAGCAATTGTGAATCACCAGGGATTCCTGCCACCCCAAAGGCGCCAGGACCAAAAGCTCTTGCTGCTCTTCAAGTAGCCACACAACCCCATTCACAGACCCACCAAGGCTGGTGCTGTCTCTTTCTACAGCCTCCCAAAAGAGAACACTGTTTGCGTGGGCTGCTGAGGACACCCTGAGGAAGGCTCAGCAAAAGCGAACGTCCAGGGATTCCTCCCACCCCAAAGGGACCAGGACCAAAAGCTCTTGCTGCTCTTCAAGTAGCCAGGCGAACCCCATTCATAGCCACACGAACACTGGCACTGTCTCTTTCTAGTGTCTCCCAAAGCCGAATAATATCTGCCTGGGCCGCCGAGTACACTCGGAGGCAGGCTCAGCAATTGCGAACGTCCAGGAATTCCTCCCACCGCAAAGGGGCCAGGACCAAAAGCTCTTGCTGCTCTTCAAGTAGCAAGGCAACCCCATTCTCAGCCCCACCAACGCTGGTGCTGCCTCTTTCTAGAGCCTCCCAAAATAGAACACTGTTTGCGTGGGCCGCCGAGTAGAGCCGGAGGCAGGCTCAGCAATTGCGAACATCCAGGGATTCCTGACACCCCAAAGGCGCCAGGACCAAAAGCTCTTGGTGCTCTTCAAGTAGCCAGGCGAACCCCATTCACTGCCCCACCAACGCTGGTGCTGTCTCTTTCTACAGCCTCCCAAACTCCAATATTATCTGCCTGCGGAGCTGAGTACACCCGGAGCCCAGCTCAGCAATTGTGAATCTCCAGGGATTCCTCCAACCCCAAAGGGACCAGGACCAAAAGCTCTTGCTGCTCTTCAAGTAGCCAGGTGAACCCAATTCATAGCCCCACGAACACAGGCACTGTCTCTTTCTAGTGTCTCCCAAAGCCGAATAATATCTGCCTGGGCCGCCGAGTACACTCGGAGGCAGGCTCAGCAATTGCAAACGTCCAGGGATTCCTCCCACCGCAAAGGGGCCAGGACCAAAAGCTCTTGCTGCTCTTCAAGTAGCCACACAACCCCATTCACAGACCCACCAACGCTGGTGCTGTCTCTTTCTACAGCCTCCCAAAATTGAACACTGTTTGCGTGGGCCGCCGAGTAGAGCCGGAGGCAGGCAACACAATTGCGAACGTCCAGGGATTCCTGACACCCCAAAGGCGCCAGGACCAAAAGCTCTTGCTGCTCTTCAAGTAGCCACACAACCCCATTCACAGACCCACCAACGCTGGTGCTGTCTTTTTCTACAGCCTCCCAAAATTGAACAGTATTTGCGTGGGCTGCCGAATACACTCGGAGGCAGGCTCAGCAATTGCGAACATCCAGGGATTCCTGCCACCCCAAAGGGGCCAGGACCAAAAGCTCTTGCTGCTCTTCAAGTAGCCACACAACCCCATTCACAGACCCACCAAGGCTGGTGCTGTCTCTTTCTACAGCCTCCCAAAAGAGAACACTGTTTGCGTGGGCTGCTGAGGACACCCTGAGGAAGGCTCAGCAAAAGCGAACGTCCAGGGATTCCTCCCACCCCAAAGGGACCAGGACCAAAAGCTCTTGCTGCTCTTCAAGTAGCCAGGCGAACCCCATTCATAGCCCCACGAACACTGGCACTGTCTCTTTCTAGTGTCTCCCAAAGCCGAATAATATCTGCCTGGGCGGCCGAGTACACTCGGAGGCAGGCTCAGCAATTGCGAACATCCAGGAATTCCTCCCACCGCAAAGGGGCCAAGACCAAAAGCTCTTGCTGCTCTTCAAGGAGCCACACAACCCCATTCACAGCCCCACCAACGCTGGCGCTGTCTCTTTCTAGAGCCTCCGGAACTCCAGTATTATCTACCTGCGGAGCTGAGTACACCCGGAGCCCATCTCAGCAATTGTGAATCTCCAGGGATTCCTGCCACCCCAAAGATGCCAGGACCAAAAGCTCTTGCTGCTCTTCAAGTAGCCAGGACACCGCATTCACAGACCCACCAACGCTGGTGCTGTCTCTTTCTAGAGCCTCCCAAAATAGAACACTGTTTGCGTGGGCTGCTGAGGACACCCTGAGGAAGGCTCAGCAATTGTGAATCTCCAGGGATTCCTGCCACCCCAAAGGCGCCAGGACCAAAAGCTCTTGCTGCTCTTCAAGTAGCCAGGCGAACCCCATTCATAGCCCCACGAACACTGGCACTGTCTCTTTCTAGTGTCTCCCAAAGCCGAATAATATCTGCCTGGGCCTCCGAGTACACTCGGAGGCAGGCTCAGCAAAAGCGAACGTCCAGGGATTCCTGCCACCCCAAAGGCGCCAGGACCAAAAGCTCTTGCTGCTCTTCAAGTAGCCACACAACCCCATTCACAGACCCACCAACGCTGGTGCTGTCTCTTTCTACAGCCTCCCAAAATTGAACAGTATTTGCGTGGGCTGCCGAGTACACTCGGAGGCAGGCTCAGCAATTGCGAACATCCAGGGATTCCTGCCACCCCAAAGGGGCCAGGACCAAAAGCTCTTGCTGCTCTTCAAGTAGCAAGGCAACCCCATTCTCAGCCCCACCAAGGCTGGTGCTGTCTCTTTCTAGAGCCTCCCAAATTAGAACACTGTTTGCGTGGGCCGCCGAGTAGAGCCGGAGGCAGGCTCAGCAACTGCGAACGTCCAGGGATTCCTCCCACCGCAAAGGGGCAAAGACCAAAAGCTCTTGCTGCTCTTCAAGTAGCCACACAACCCCATTCACAGACCCACCAACGCTGGCACTGTCTCTTTCTAGAGCCTCCCGAACTCCAGTATTATCTACCTGCGGAGCTGAGTACACCCGGAGCCCAGCTCAGCAATTGTGAATCTCCAGGGATTCCTGACACCCCAAAGGCGCCAGGACCAAAAGCTCTTGCTGCTCTTCAAGTAGCCAGGACACCCCATTCACAGACCCACCAAGGCTGGTGCTGTCTCTTTCTACAGCCTCCCAAAAGAGAACACTGTTTGCGTGGGCCGCCGAGTAGACCCGGAGGCAGGCTCAGCAATTGCGAACGTCCAGGGATTCCTGCCACCCCAAAGGCGCCAGGACCAAAAGCTCTTGCTGCTCTTCAAGTAGCCACACAACCCCATTCACAGACCCACCAACGCTGGTGCTGTCTCTTTCTACAGCCTCCCAAAATTGAACACTGTTTGCGTGGGCTGCCGAGTAGAGCCGGAGGCAGGCAACACAATTGCGAACATCCAGGGATTCCTGCCACCCCAAAGGCGCCAGGACCAAAAGCTCTTGCTGCTCTTCAAGTAGCCACACAACCCCATTCACAGACCCACCAACGCTGGTGCTGTCTCTTTCTACAGCCTCTCAAAATTGAACACTATTTGCGTGGGCCGCCGAGTAGAGCCGGAGGCAGGCTCAGCAATTGCGAACATCCAGGGATTCCTGCCACCCCAAAGGGGCCAGGACCAAAAGCTCTTGCTGCTCTTCAAGTAGCGAGGCGAACCCAATTCATAGCCCCAAAAACACTGGCACTGTCTCTTTCTAGTGCCTCCCAAAGCCGAATAATAGCTGCCTGGGCCGCCGAGTATACTCGGAGGCAGGCTCAGCAATTGCGAACATCCAGGGATTCCTGCCACCCCAAAGGCGCCAGGACCAAAAGCTCTTGCTGCTCTTCAAGTAGCCACACAACCCCATTCACAGCCCCACCAACGCTGGCGCTGTCTCTTTCTAGAGCCTCCAAAAAGAGAACACTGTTTGTGTGGGCCGCCGAGTACACCCGGAGCCCAGCTCAGCAATTGCGAACGTCCAGGGATTCCTCCCACCCCAAAGGCGCCAGGACCAAAAGCTCTTGCTGATCTTCAAGTAGCCAGGACACCCCATTCACAGACCCGCCAAGGCTGGTGCTGTCTCTTTCTACAGCCTCCCAAAATAGAATACTGTTTGCGTGGGCTGCTGAGGACACCGTGAGGAAGGCTCAGCAAAAGCGAATGTCCAGGGATTCCTGCCACCCCAAAGGCGCCAGGACCAAAAGCTCTTGCTGCTCTTCAAGTAGCCAGGCGAACCCCATTCATAGCCCCACGAACACTGGCACTGTCTCTTTCTAGTGTCTCCCAAAGCCGAATAATATCTGCCTGGGCCGCCGAGTACACTCGGAGGCAGGCTCAGCAATTGCGAACGTCCAGGGATTCCTCCCACCGCAAAGGGGCCAGGACCAAAAGCTCTTGCTGCTCTTCAAGTAGCCACACAACCCCATTCTCAGCCCCACCAACGCTGGTGCTGTCTCTTTTTGCAGCCTCCCAAAATAGAACAATGTTTGCGTGGGCCGCCGAGTAGAGCCGGAGTCAGGCAACACAATTGCGAACATCCAGGGATTCCTGACACCCCAAAGGCGCCAGGACCAAAAGCTCTTGGTGCTCTTCAAGTAGCCACACAACCCCATTCACAGACCCACCAACGCTGGTGCTGTCTTTTTCTACAGCCTCCCAAAATTGAACACTATTTGCGTGGGCTGCCGAGTACACTCGGAGGCAGGCTCAGCAATTGCGAACATCCAGGGATTCCTGCCACCCCAAAGGGGCCAGGACCAAAAGCTCTTGCTGCTCTTCAAGTAGCAAGGCAACCCCATTCTCAGCCCCACCAAGGCTGGTGCTGTCTCTTTCTAGAGCCTCCCAAATTAGAACACTGTTTGCGTGGGCCGCCGAGTAGAGCCGGAGGCAGGCTCAGCAACTGCGAACGTCCAGGGATTCCTCCCACCGCAAAGGGGCAAAGACCAAAAGCTCTTGCTGCTCTTCAAGTAGCCACACAACCCCATTCACAGACCCACCAACGCTGGCACTGTCTCTTTCTAGAGCCTCCCGAACTCCAGTATTATCTACCTGCGGAGCTGAGTACACCCGGAGCCCAGCTCAGCAATTGTGAATCTCCAGGGATTCCTGACACCCCAAAGGCGCCAGGACCAAAAGCTCTTGCTGCTCTTCAAGTAGCCAGGACACCCCATTCACAGACCCACCAACGCTGGTGCTGTCTCTTTCTACAGCCTCCCAAAAGAGAACACTGTTTGCGTGGGCCGCCGAGTAGAGCCGGAGGCAGGCTCAGCAATTGCGAACGTCCAGGGATTCCTGCCACCCCAAAGGCGCCAGGACCAAAAGCTCTTGCTGCTCTTCAAGTAGCCACACAACCCCATTCACAGACCCACCAACGCTGGTGCTGTCTCTTTCTACAGCCTCCCAAAATTGAACACTGTTTGCGTGGGCTGCCGAGTAGAGCCGGAGGCAGGCAACACAATTGCGAACATCAAGGGATTCCTGCCACCCCAAAGGCGCCAGGACCAAAAGCTCTTGCTGCTCTTCAAGTAGCCACACAACCCCATTCACAGACCCACCAACGCTGGTGCTGTCTCTTTCTACAGCCTCTCAAAATTGAACACTATTTGCGTGGGCCGCCGAGTAGAGCCGGAGGCAGGCTCAGCAATTGCGAACATCCAGGGATTCCTGCCACCCCAAAGGGGCCAGGACCAAAAGCTCTTGCTGCTCTTCAAGTAGCGAGGCGAACCCAATTCATAGCCCCAAAAACACTGGCACTGTCTCTTTCTAGTGCCTCCCAAAGCCGAATAATAGCTGCCTGGGCCGCCGAGTATACTCGGAGGCAGGCTCAGCAATTGCGAACATCCAGGGATTCCTGCCACCCCAAAGGCGCCAGGACCAAAAGCTCTTGCTGCTCTTCAAGTAGCCACACAACCCCATTCACAGCCCCACCAACGCTGGTGCTGTCTCTTTCTAGAGCCTCCAAAAAGAGAACACTGTTTGTGTGGGCCGCCGAGTACACCCGGAGCCCAGCTCAGCAATTGCGAACGTCCAGGGATTCCTCCCACCGCAAAGGGGCCAGGACCAAAAGCTCTTGCTGATCTTCAAGTAGCCAGGACACCCCATTCACAGACCCGCCAAGGCTGGTGCTGTCTCTTTCTACAGCCTCCCAAAATAGAATACTGTTTGCGTGGGCTGCTGAGGACACCGTGAGGAAGGCTCAGCAAAAGCGAATGTCCAGGGATTCCTGCCACCCCAAAGGCGCCAGGACCAAAAGCTCTTGCTGCTCTTCAAGTAGCCAGGCGAACCCCATTCATAGCCCCACGAACACTGGCACTGTCTCTTTCTAGTGTCTCCCAAAGCCGAATAATATCTGCCTGGGCCGCCGAGTACACTCGGAGGCAGGCTCAGCAATTGCGAACGTCCAGGGATTCCTCCCACCGCAAAGGGGCCAGGACCAAAAGCTCTTGCTGCTCTTCAAGTAGCCACACAACCCCATTCACAGACCCACCAACGCTGGTGCTGTCTCTTTTTGCAGCCTCCCAAAATAGAACAATGTTTGCGTGGGCCGCCGAGTAGAGCCGGAGTCAGGCAACACAATTGCGAACATCCAGGGATTCCTGACACCCCAAAGGCGCCAGGACCAAAAGCTCTTGGTGCTCTTCAAGTAGCCAGGCAACCCCATTCACAGACCCAGCAACGCTGGTGCTGTCTCTTTCTACAGCCTCCCAAACTCCAATATTATCTGCCTGCGGAGCTGAGTACACCCGGAGCCCAGCTCAGCAATTGTGAATCTCCAGGGATTCCTCCCACCCCAAAGGGACCAGGACCAAAAGCTCTTGCTGCTCTTCAAGTAGCCAGGCGAACCGAATTCATAGCCCCACGAACACAGGCACTGTCTCTTTCTAGTGTCTCCCAAAGCCGAATAATATCTGCCTGGGCCGCCGAGTACACTCGGAGGCAGGCTCAGCAATTGCGAACGTCCAGGGATTCCTGCCACCCCAAAGGCGCCAGGACCAAAAGCTCTTGCTGCTCTTCAAGTAGCCACACAACCCCATTCACAGACCCACCAACGCTGGTGCTGTCTCTTTCTACAGCCTCCCAAAATTGAACACTATTTGCGTGGGCTGCCGAGTACACTCGGAGGCAGGCTCAGCAATTGCGAATGTCCAGGGATTCCTGCCACCCCAAAGGGGCCAGGACCAAAAGCTCTTGCTGCTCTTCAAGTAGCAAGGCAACCCCATTCTCAGCCCCACCAAGGCTGGTGCTGTCTCTTTCTAGAGCCTCCCAAATTAGAACACTGTTTGCGTGGGCTGCCGAGTAGAGCCGGAGGCAGGATCAGCAATTGCGAACGTCCAGGGATTCCTCCCACCGCAAAGGGGCAAAGACCAAAAGCTCTTGCTGCTCTTCAAGTAGCCACACAACCCCATTCACAGACCCACCAACGCTGGCGCTGTCTCTTTCTAGAGCCTCCCGAACTCCAGTATTATCTACCTGCGGAGCTGAGTACACCCGGAGCCCATCTCAGCAATTGTGAATCACCAGGGATTCCTGCCACCCCAAAGGCGCCAGGACCAAAAGCTCTTGCTGCTCTTCAAGTAGCCACACAACCCCATTCACAGACCCACCAAGGCTGGTGCTGTCTCTTTCTACAGCCTCACAGAAGAGAACACTGTTTGCGTGGGCTGCTGAGGACACCCTGAGGAAGGCTCAGCAAAAGCGAACGTCCAGGGATTCCTCCCACCCCAAAGGGACCATGACCAAAAGCTCTTGCTGCTCTTCAAGTAGCCAGGACACCCCATTCACAGACCCGCCAAGGCTGGTGCTGTCTCTTTCTACAGCCTCCCAAAATAGAATACTGTTTGCGTGGGCTGCTGAGGACACCGTGAGGAAGGCTCAGCAAAAGCGAATGTCCAGGGATTCCTGCCACCCCAAAGGCGCCAGGACCAAAAGCTCTTGCTGCTCTTCAAGTAGCCAGGCGAACCCCATTCATAGCCCCACGAACACTGGCACTGTCTCTTTCTAGTGTCTCCCAAAGCCGAATAATATCTGCCTGGGCCGCCGAGTACACTCGGAGGCAGGCTCAGCAATTGCGAACGTCCAGGGATTCCTCCCACCGCAAAGGGGCCAGGACCAAAAGCTCTTGCTGCTCTTCAAGTAGCCACACAACCCCATTCACAGACCCACCAACGCTGGTGCTGTCTCTTTTTGCAGCCTCCCAAAATAGAACAATGTTTGCGTGGGCCGCCGAGTAGAGCCGGAGTCAGGCAACACAATTGCGAACATCCAGGGATTCCTGACACCCCAAAGGCGCCAGGACCAAAAGCTCTTGGTGCTCTTCAAGTAGCCAGGCAACCCCATTCACAGACCCAGCAACGCTGGTGCTGTCTCTTTCTACAGCCTCCCAAACTCCAATATTATCTGCCTGCGGAGCTGAGTACACCCGGAGCCCAGCTCAGCAATTGTGAATCTCCAGGGATTCCTCCCACCCCAAAGGGACCAGGACCAAAAGCTCTTGCTGCTCTTCAAGTAGCCAGGCGAACCGAATTCATAGCCCCACGAACACAGGCACTGTCTCTTTCTAGTGTCTCCCAAAGCCGAATAATATCTGCCTGGGCCGCCGAGTACACTCGGAGGCAGGCTCAGCAATTGCGAACGTCCAGGGATTCCTGCCACCCCAAAGGCGCCAGGACCAAAAGCTCTTGCTGCTCTTCAAGTAGCCACACAACCCCATTCACAGACCCACCAACGCTGGTGCTGTCTCTTTCTACAGCCTCCCAAAATTGAACACTATTTGCGTGGGCTGCCGAGTACACTCGGAGGCAGGCTCAGCAATTGCGAATGTCCAGGGATTCCTGCCACCCCAAAGGGGCCAGGACCAAAAGCTCTTGCTGCTCTTCAAGTAGCAAGGCAACCCCATTCTCAGCCCCACCAAGGCTGGTGCTGTCTCTTTCTAGAGCCTCCCAAATTAGAACACTGTTTGCGTGGGCTGCCGAGTAGAGCCGGAGGCAGGATCAGCAATTGCGAACGTCCAGGGATTCCTCCCACCCCAAAGGCGCCAGGACCAAAAGCTCTTGCTGATCTTCAAGTAGCCAGGACACCCCATTCACAGACCCGCCAAGGCTGGTGCTGTCTCTTTCTACAGCCTCCCAAAATAGAATACTGTTTGCGTGGGCTGCTGAGGACACCGTGAGGAAGGCTCAGCAAAAGCGAATGTCCAGGGATTCCTGCCACCCCAAAGGCGCCAGGACCAAAAGCTCTTGCTGCTCTTCAAGTAGCCAGGCGAACCCCATTCATAGCCCCACGAACACTGGCACTGTCTCTTTCTAGTGTCTCCCAAAGCCGAATAATATCTGCCTGGGCCGCCGAGTACACTCGGAGGCAGGCTCAGCAATTGCGAACGTCCAGGGATTCCTCCCACCGCAAAGGGGCCAGGACCAAAAGCTCTTGCTGCTCTTCAAGTAGCCACACAACCCCATTCTCAGCCCCACCAACGCTGGTGCTGTCTCTTTTTGCAGCCTCCCAAAATAGAACAATGTTTGCGTGGGCCGCCGAGTAGAGCCGGAGTCAGGCAACACAATTGCGAACATCCAGGGATTCCTGACACCCCAAAGGCGCCAGGACCAAAAGCTCTTGGTGCTCTTCAAGTAGCCACACAACCCCATTCACAGACCCACCAACGCTGGTGCTGTCTTTTTCTACAGCCTCCCAAAATTGAACAGTATTTGCGTGGGCTGCCGAGTACACTCGGAGGCAGGCTCAGCAATTGCGAACATCCAGGGATTCCTGCCACCCCAAAGGGGCCAGGACCAAAAGCTCTTGCTGCTCTTCAAGTAGCAAGGCAACCCCATTCTCAGCCCCACCAAGGCTGGTGCTGTCTCTTTCTAGAGCCTCCCAAATTAGAACACTGTTTGCGTGGGCCGCCGAGTAGAGCCGGAGGCAGGCTCAGCAACTGCGAACGTCCAGGGATTCCTCCCACCGCAAAGGGGCAAAGACCAAAAGCTCTTGCTGCTCTTCAAGTAGCCACACAACCCCATTCACAGACCCACCAACGCTGGCACTGTCTCTTTCTAGAGCCTCCCGAACTCCAGTATTATCTACCTGCGGAGCTGAGTACACCCGGAGCCCAGCTCAGCAATTGTGAATCTCCAGGGATTCCTGCCACCCCAAAGGCGCCAGGACCAAAAGCTCTTGCTGCTCTTCAAGTAGCCAGGACACCCCATTCACAGACCCACCAAGGCTGGTGCTGTCTCTTTCTACAGCCTCCCAAAAGAGAACACTGTTTGCGTGGGCCGCCGAGTAGAGCCGGAGGCAGGCTCAGCAATTGCGAACGTCCAGGGATTCCTGCCACCCCAAAGGCGCCAGGACCAAAAGCTCTTGCTGCTCTTCAAGTAGCCACACAACCCCATTCACAGACCCACCAACGCTGGTGCTGTCTCTTTCTACAGCCTCCCAAAATTGAACACTGTTTGCGTGGGCTGCCGAGTAGAGCCGGAGGCAGGCAACACAATTGCGAACATCAAGGGATTCCTGCCACCCCAAAGGCGCCAGGACCAAAAGCTCTTGCTGCTCTTCAAGTAGCCACACAACCCCATTCACAGACCCACCAACGCTGGTGATGTCTCTTTCTACAGCCTCTCAAAATTGAACACTATTTGCGTGGGCCGCCGAGTAGAGCCGGAGGCAGGCTCAGCAATTGCGAACATCCAGGGATTCCTGCCACCCCAAAGGGGCCAGGACCAAAAGCTCTTGCTGCTCTTCAAGTAGCGAGGCGAACCCAATTCATAGCCCCAAAAACACTGGCACTGTCTCTTTCTAGTGCCTCCCAAAGCCGAATAATAGCTGCCTGGGCCGCCGAGTATACTCGGAGGCAGGCTCAGCAATTGCGAACATCCAGGGATTCCTGCCACCCCAAAGGCGCCAGGACCAAAAGCTCTTGCTGCTCTTCAAGTAGCCACACAACCCCATTCACAGCCCCACCAACGCTGGTGCTGTCTCTTTCTAGAGCCTCCAAAAAGAGAACACTGTTTGTGTGGGCCGCCGAGTACACCCGGAGCCCAGCTCAGCAATTGCGAACGTCCAGGGATTCCTCCCACCCCAAAGGCGCCAGGACCAAAAGCTCTTGCTGATCTTCAAGTAGCCAGGACACCCCATTCATAGCCCCACGAACACTGGCACTGTCTCTTTCTAGTGTCTCCCAAAGCCGAATAATATCTGCCTGGGCCGCCGTGTACACTCGGAGGCAGGCTCAGCAATTGCGAACATCCAGGAATTCCTCCCACCGCAAAGGGGCCAAGACCAAAAGCTCTTGCTGCTCTTCAAGGAGCCACACAACCCCATTCACAGCCCCACCAACGCTGGCGCTGTCTCTTTCTAGAGCCTCCGGAACTCCAGTATTATCTACCTGCGGAGCTGAGTACACCCGGAGCCCATCTCAGCAATTGTGAATCTCCAGGGATTCCTGCCACCCCAAAGATGCCAGGACCAAAAGCTCTTGCTGCTCTTCAAGTAGCCAGGACACCGCATTCACAGACCCACCAACGCTGGTGCTGTCTCTTTCTAGAGCCTCCCAAAATAGAACACTGTTTGCGTGGGCTGCTGAGGACACCCTGAGGAAGGCTCAGCAATTGTGAATCTCCAGGGATTCCTGCCACCCCAAAGGCGCCAGGACCAAAAGCTCTTGCTGCTCTTCAAGTAGCCAGGCGAACCCCATTCATAGCCCCACGAACACTGGCACTGTCTCTTTCTAGTGTCTCCCAAAGCCGAATAATATCTGCCTGGGCCGCCGAGTACACTCGGAGGCAGGCTCAGCAAAAGCGAACGTCCAGGGATTCCTGCCACCCCAAAGGCGCCAGGACCAAAAGCTCTTGCTGCTCTTCAAGTAGCCACACAACCCCATTCACAGACCCACCAACGCTGGTGCTGTCTCTTTCTACAGCCTCCCAAAATTGAACACTATTTGCGTGGGCTGCCGAGTAGAGCCGGAGGCAGGCAACACAATTGCGAACGTCCAGGGATTCCTGCCACCCCAAAGGGGCCAGGACCAAAAGCTCTTGCTGCTCTTCAAGTAGCAAGGCAACCCTATTCTCAGCCCCACCAAGGCTGGTGCTGTCTCTTTCTAGAGCCTCCCAAATTAGAACACTGTTTGCGTGGGCTGCCGAGTAGAGCCGGAGGCAGGATCAGCAATTGCGAACGTCCAGGGATTCCTCCCACCGCAAAGGGGCAAAGACCAAAAGCTCTTGCTGCTCTTCAAGTAGCCACACAACCCCATTCACAGACCCACCAACGCTGGCGCTGTCTCTTTCTAGAGCCTCCCGAACTCCAGTATTATCTACCTGCGGAGCTGAGTACACCCGGAGCCCATCTCAGCAATTGTGAATCACCAGGGATTCCTGCCACCCCAAAGGCGCCAGGACCAAAAGCTCTTGCTGCTCTTCAAGTAGCCACACAACCCCATTCACAGACCCACCAAGGCTGGTGCTGTCTCTTTCTACAGCCTCCCAGAAGAGAACACTGTTTGCGTGGGCTGCTGAGGACACCCTGAGGAAGGCTCAGCAAAAGCGAACGTCCAGGGATTCCTCCCACCCCAAAGGGACCATGACCAAAAGCTCTTGCTGCTCTTCAAGTAGCCAGGCGAACCCCATTCATAGCCCCACGAACACTGGCACTGTCTCTTTCTAGTGTCTCCCAAAGCCGAATAATATCTGCCTGGGCCGCCGAGTACACTCGGAGGCAGGCTCAGCAATTGCGAACATCCAGGAATTCCTCCCACCGCAAAGGGGCCAAGACCAAAAGCTCTTGCTGCTCTTCAAGGAGCCACACAACCCCATTCACAGCCCCACCAACGCTGGCGCTGTCTCTTTCTAGAGCCTCCGGAACTCCAGTATTATCTACCTGCGGAGCTGAGTACACCCGGAGCCCATCTCAGCAATTGTGAATCTCCAGGGATTCCTGCCACCCCAAAGATGCCAGGACCAAAAGCTCTTGCTGCTCTTCAAGTAGCCAGGACACCGCATTCACAGACCCACCAACGCTGGTGCTGTCTCTTTCTAGAGCCTCCCAAAATAGAACACTGTTTGCGTGGGCTGCTGAGGACACCCTGAGGAAGGCTCAGCAATTGTGAATCTCCAGGGATTCCTGCCACCCCAAAGGCGCCAGGACCAAAAGCTCTTGCTGCTCTTCAAGTAGCCAGGCGAACCCCATTCATAGCCCCACGAACACTGGCACTGTCTCTTTCTAGTGTCTCCCAAAGCCGAATAATATCTGCCTGGGCCGCCGAGTACACTCGGAGGCAGGCTCAGCAATTGCGAACGTCCAGGGATTCCTGCCACCCCAAAGGCGCCAGGACCAAAAGCTCTTGCTGCTCTTCAAGTAGCCACACAACCCCATTCACAGACCCACCAACGCTGGTGCTGTCTCTTTCTACAGCCTCCCAAAATTGAACACTATTTGCGTGGGCTGCCGAGTAGAGCCGGAGGCAGGCAACACAATTGCGAACGTCCAGGGATTCCTGACACCCCAAAGGCGCCAGGACCAAAAGCTCTTGCTGCTCTTCAAGTAGCCACACAACCCCATTCACAGACCCACCAAGGCTGGTGCTGTCTCTTTCTAGAGCCTCCCAAAATAGAACACTGTTTGCGTGGGCTGCTGAGTAGAGCCGGAGGCAGGCTCAGCAATTGCGAACGTCCAGGGATTCCTCCCACCGCAAAGGGGCCAGGACCAAAAGCTCTTGCTGCTCTTCAAGTAGCCACACAACCCCATTCTCAGCCCCACGAACGCTGGTGCTGCCTCTTTCTAGAGCCTCCCAAAATAGAACACTGTTTGCGTGGGCTGCTGAGTAGAGCCGGAGGCAGGCTCAGCAATTGCGAACGTCCAGGGATTCCTCCCACCCCAAAGGGGCCAGGACCAAAAGCTCTTGCTGCTCTTCAAGTAGCGAGGCGAACCCAATTCATAGCCACACGAACACTGGCACTGTCTCTTTCTAGTGCCTCCCAAAGCCGAATAATATCTGCCTGGGCCGCCGAGTACACTCGGAGGCAGGCTCAGCAATTGCGAACATCCAGGGATTCCTGCCACCCCAAAGGCGCCAGGACCAAAAGCTCTTGCTGCTCTTCAAGTAGCCACACAACCCCATTCACAGACCCACCAACGCTGGTGCTGTCTCTTTCTACAGCCTCTCAAAATTGAACACTATTTGCGTGGGCCGCCGAGTAGAGCCGGAGGCAGGCAACACAATTGCGAACATCCAGGGATTCCTGACACCCCAAAGGGGCCAGGACCAAAAGCTCTTGCTGCTCTTCAAGTAGCCAGGACACCCCATTCACAGACCCACCAACGCTGGTGCTGTCTCTTTCTACAGCCTCCCAAACTCCAATATTATCTGCCTGCGGAGCTGAGTACACCCGGAGCCAGCTCAGCAATTGTGAATCTCCAGGGATTCCTCCCACCCCAAAGGGACCAGGACCAAAAGCTCTTGCTGCTCTTCAAGTAGCGAGGCGAACCCAATTCATAGCCCCACGAACACTGGCACTGTCTCTTTCTAGTGTCTCCCAAAGCCGAATAATATCTGCCTGGGCCGCCGAATACACTCGGAGGCAGGCTCAGCAATTGCGAACATCCAGGGATTCCTGCTACCCCAAAGGCGCCAGGACCAAAAGCTCTTGCTGCTCTTCAAGTAGCCAGGCAACCCCATTCACAGCCCCACCAACGCTGGCGCTGTCTCTTTCTAGAGCCTTCAAAAAGAGAAAACTGTTTGTGTGGGCCGCCGAGTACACCCGGAGGCAGGCTCAGCAATTGCGAACGTCCAGGGATTCCTCCCACCCCAAAGGCGCCAGGACCAAAAGCTCTTGCTGCTCTTCAAGTAGCCAGGACACCGCATTCACAGACCCACCAAGGCTGGTGCTGTCTCTTTCTACAGCCTCCCAAAATAGAACACTGTTTGCGTGGGCTGCTGAGGACACCGTGAGGAAGGCTCAGCAATTGTGAATCTCCAGGGATTCCTGCCACCCCAAAGGCGCCAGGACCAAAAGCTCTTGCTGCTCTTCAAGTAGCCAGGCGAACCCCATTCATAGCCCCACGAACACTGGCACTGTCTCTTTCTAGTGTCTCCCAAAGCCGAATAATATCTGCCTGGGCCGCCGAGTACACTCGGAGGCAGGCTCAGCAATTGCGAACGTCCAGGGATTCCTCCCACCGCAAAGGGGCCAGGACCAAAAGCTCTTGCTGCTCTTCAAGTAGCCACACAACCCCATTCTCAGCCCCACCAACGCTGGTGCTGTCTCTTTTTGCAGCCTCCCAAAATAGAACAATGTTTGCGTGGGCCGCCGAGTAGAGCCGGAGGCAGGCAACACAATTGCGAACATCCAGGGATTCCTGACACCCCAAAGGCGCCAGGACCAAAAGCTCTTGGTGCTCTTCAAGTAGCCAGGCAACCCCATTCACAGACCCACCAACGCTGGTGCTGTCTCTTTCTACAGCCTCCCAAACTCCAATATTATCTGCCTGCGGAGCTGAGTACACCCGGAGCCCAGCTCAGCAATTGTGAATCTCCAGGGATTCCTCCCACCCCAAAGGGACCAGGACCAAAAGCTCTTGCTGCTCTTCAAGTAGCCAGGCGAACCGAATTCATAGCCCCACGAACACAGGCACTGTCTCTTTCTAGTGTCTCCCAAAGCCGAATAATATCTGCCTGGGCCGCCGAGTACACTCGGAGGCAGGCTCAGCAATTGCGAACGTCCAGGGATTCCTGCCACCCCAAAGGCGCCAGGACCAAAAGCTCTTGCTGCTCTTCAAGTAGCCACACAACCCCATTCACAGACCCACCAACGCTGGTGCTGTCTCTTTCTACAGCCTCCCAAAATTGAACACTATTTGCGTGGGCTGCCGAGTACACTCGGAGGCAGGCTCAGCAATTGCGAATGTCCAGGGATTCCTGCCACCCCAAAGGCGCCAGGACCAAAAGCTCTTGCTGCTCTTCAAGTAGCAAGGCAACCCCATTCTCAGCCCCACCAAGGCTGGTGCTGTCTCTTTCTAGAGCCTCCCAAATTAGAACACTGTTTGCGTGGGCTGCCGAGTAGAGCCGGAGGCAGGATCAGCAATTGCGAACGTCCAGGGATTCCTCCCACCGCAAAGGGGCAAAGACCAAAAGCTCTTGCTGCTCTTCAAGTAGCCACACAACCCCATTCACAGACCCACCAACGCTGGCGCTGTCTCTTTCTAGAGCCTCCCGAACTCCAGTATTATCTACCTGCGGAGCTGAGTACACCCGGAGCCCATCTCAGCAATTGTGAATCACCAGGGATTCCTGCCACCCCAAAGGCGCCAGGACCAAAAGCTCTTGCTGCTCTTCAAGTAGCCACACAACCCCATTCACAGACCCACCAAGGCTGGTGCTGTCTCTTTCTACAGCCTCCCAGAAGAGAACACTGTTTGCGTGGGCTGCTGAGGACACCCTGAGGAAGGCTCAGCAAAAGCGAACGTCCAGGGATTCCTCCCACCCCAAAGGGACCATGACCAAAAGCTCTTGCTGCTCTTCAAGTAGCCAGGCGAACCCCATTCATAGCCCCACGAACACTGGCACTGTCTCTTTCTAGTGTCTCCCAAAGCCGAATAATATCTGCCTGGGCCGCCGAGTACACTCGGAGGCAGGCTCAGCAATTGCGAACATCCAGGAATTCCTCCCACCGCAAAGGGGCCAAGACCAAAAGCTCTTGCTGCTCTTCAAGGAGCCACACAACCCCATTCACAGCCCCACCAACGCTGGCGCTGTCTCTTTCTAGAGCCTCCGGAACTCCAGTATTATCTACCTGCGGAGCTGAGTACACCCGGAGCCCATCTCAGCAATTGTGAATCTCCAGGGATTCCTGCCACCCCAAAGATGCCAGGACCAAAAGCTCTTGCTGCTCTTCAAGTAGCCAGGACACCGCATTCACAGACCCACCAACGCTGGTGCTGTCTCTTTCTAGAGCCTCCCAAAATAGAACACTGTTTGCGTGGGCTGCTGAGGACACCCTGAGGAAGGCTCAGCAATTGTGAATCTCCAGGGATTCCTGCCACCCCAAAGGCGCCAGGACCAAAAGCTCTTGCTGCTCTTCAAGTAGCCAGGCGAACCCCATTCATAGCCCCACGAACACTGGCACTGTCTCTTTCTAGTGTCTCCCAAAGCCGAATAATATCTGCCTGGGCCTCCGAGTACACTCGGAGGCAGGCTCAGCAAAAGCGAACGTCCAGGGATTCCTGCCACCCCAAAGGCGCCAGGACCAAAAGCTCTTGCTGCTCTTCAAGTAGCCACACAACCCCATTCACAGACCCACCAACGCTGGTGCTGTCTCTTTCTACAGCCTCCCAAAATTGAACACTATTTGCGTGGGCTGCCGAGTAGAGCCGGAGGCAGGCAACACAATTGCGAACGTCCAGGGATTCCTGACACCCCAAAGGCGCCAGGACGAAAAGCTCTTGCTGCTCTTCAAGTAGCCACACAACCCCATTCACAGACCCACCAAGGCTGGTGCTGTCTCTTTCTAGAGCCTCCCAAAATAGAACACTGTTTGCGTGGGCTGCTGAGTAGAGCCGGAGGCAGGCTCAGCAATTGCGAACGTCCAGGGATTCCTCCCACCGCAAAGGGGCCAGGACCAAAAGCTCTTGCTGCTCTTCAAGTAGCCAGGACACCGCATTCACAGACCCACCAACGCTGGTGCTGTCTCTTTCTAGAGCCTCCCAAAATAGAACACTGTTTGCGTGGGCTGCTGAGGACACCCTGAGGAAGGCTCAGCAATTGTGAATCTCCAGGGATTCCTGCCACCCCAAAGGCGCCAGGACCAAAAGCTCTTGCTGCTCTTCAAGTAGCCAGGCGAACCCCATTCATAGCCCCACGAACACTGGCACTGTCTCTTTCTAGTGTCTCCCAAAGCCGAATAATATCTGCCTGGGCCTCCGAGTACACTCGGAGGCAGGCTCAGCAAAAGCGAACGTCCAGGGATTCCTGCCACCCCAAAGGCGCCAGGACCAAAAGCTCTTGCTGCTCTTCAAGTAGCCACACAACCCCATTCACAGACCCACCAACGCTGGTGCTGTCTCTTTCTACAGCCTCCCAAAATTGAACACTATTTGCGTGGGCTGCCGAGTAGACCCGGAGGCAGGCTCAGCAATTGCGAACGTCCAGGGATTCCTGACACCCCAAAGGCGCCAGGACCAAAAGCTCTTGCTGCTCTTCAAGTAGCCACACAACCCCATGCACAGACCCACCAAGGCTGGTGCTGTCTCTTTCTAGAGCCTCCCAAAATAGAACACTGTTTGCGTGGGCTGCTGAGTAGAGCCGGAGGCAGGCTCAGCAATTGCGAACGTCCAGGGATTCCTCCCACCGCAAAGGGGCCAGGACCAAAAGCTCTTGCTGCTCTTCAAGTAGCCACACAACCCCATTCTCAGCCCCACGAACGCTGGTGCTGCCTCTTTCTAGAGCCTCCCAAAATAGAACACTGTTTGCGTGGGCTGCTGAGTAGAGCCGGAGGCAGGCTCAGCAATTGCGAACGTCCAGGGATTCCTCCCACCCCAAAGGGGCCAGGACCAAAAGCTCTTGCTGCTCTTCAAGTAGCGAGGCGAACCCAATTCATAGCCACACGAACACTGGCACTGTCTCTTTCTAGTGCCTCCCAAAGCCGAATAATATCTGCCTGGGCCGCCGAGTACACTCGGAGGCAGGCTCAGCAATTGCGAACATCCAGGGATTCCTGCCACCCCAAAGGCGCCAGGACCAAAAGCTCTTGCTGCTCTTCAAGTAGCCACACAACCCCATTCACAGACCCACCAACGCTGGTGCTGTCTCTTTCTACAGCCTCTCAAAATTGAACACTATTTGCGTGGGCCGCCGAGTAGAGCCGGAGGCAGGCAACACAATTGCGAACATCCAGGGATTCCTGACACCCCAAAGGCGCCAGGACCAAAAGCTCTTGCTGCTCTTCAAGTAGCCAGGACACCCCATTCACAGACCCACCAACGCTGGTGCTGTCTCTTTCTACAGCCTCCCAAACTCCAATATTATCTGCCTGCGGAGCTGAGTACACCCGGAGCCAGCTCAGCAATTGTGAATCTCCAGGGATTCCTCCCACCCCAAAGGGACCAGGACCAAAAGCTCTTGCTGCTCTTCAAGTAGCGAG
Organism: Platalea minor; assembly: GCA_037975005.1. Lineage (NCBI taxonomy): Eukaryota > Metazoa > Chordata > Aves > Pelecaniformes > Threskiornithidae > Platalea > Platalea minor. The sequence continues at coordinate 87,346 of JBBPFK010000177.1, forward strand.
GCGAACCCAATTCATAGCCCCACGAACACTGGCACTGTCTCTTTCTAGTGTCTCCCAAAGCCGAATAATATCTGCCTGGGCCGCCGAATACACTCGGAGGCAGGCTCAGCAATTGCGAACATCCAGGGATTCCTGCTACCCCAAAGGCGCCAGGACCAAAAGCTCTTGCTGCTCTTCAAGTAGCCAGGCAACCCCATTCACAGCCCCACCAACGCTGGCGCTGTCTCTTTCTAGAGCCTTCAAAAAGAGAAAACTGTTTGCGTGGGCCGCCGAGTAGAGCCGGAGGCAGGCAACACAATTGCGAACATCCAGGGATTCCTGACACCCCAAAGGCGCCAGGACCAAAAGCTCTTGCTGCTCTTCAAGTAGCCAGGACACCGCATTCACAGACCCACCAAGGCTGGTGCTGTCTCTTTCTACAGCCTCCCAAAATAGAACACTGTTTGCGTGGGCTGCTGAGGACACCGTGAGGAAGGCTCAGCAAAAGCGAATGTCCAGGGATTCCTGCCACCCCAAAGGCGCCAGGACCAAAAGCTCTTGCTGCTCTTCAAGTAGCCAGGCGAACCCCATTCATAGCCCCACGAACACTGGCACTGTCTCTTTCTAGTGTCTCCCAAAGCCGAATAATATCTGCCTGGGCCGCCGAGTACACTCGGAGGCAGGCTCAGCAATTGCGAACGTCCAGGGATTCCTCCCACCGCAAAGGGGCCAGGACCAAAAGCTCTTGCTGCTCTTCAAGTAGCCACACAACCCCATTCACAGACCCACCAACGCTGGTGCTGTCTCTTTTTGCAGCCTCCCAAAATAGAACAATGTTTGCGTGGGCCGCCGAGTAGAGCCGGAGGCAGGCAACACAATTGCGAACATCCAGGGATTCCTGACACCCCAAAGGCGCCAGGACCAAAAGCTCTTGGTGCTCTTCAAGTAGCCAGGCAACCCCATTCACAGACCCACCAACGCTGGTGCTGTCTCTTTCTACAGCCTCCCAAACTCCAATATTATCTGCCTGCGGAGCTGAGTACACCCGGAGCCCAGCTCAGCAATTGTGAATCTCCAGGGATTCCTCCCACCCCAAAGGGACCAGGACCAAAAGCTCTTGCTGCTCTTCAAGTAGCCAGGCGAACCGAATTCATAGCCCCACGAACACAGGCACTGTCTCTTTCTAGTGTCTCCCAAAGCCGAATAATATCTGCCTGGGCCGCCGAGTACACTCGGAGGCAGGCTCAGCAATTGCGAACGTCCAGGGATTCCTGCCACCCCAAAGGGGCCAGGACCAAAAGCTCTTGCTGCTCTTCAAGTAGCCACACAACCCCATTCACAGACCCACCAACGCTGGTGCTGTCTCTTTCTACAGCCTCCCAAAATTGAACACTATTTGCGTGGGCTGCCGAGTACACTCGGAGGCAGGCTCAGCAATTGCGAATGTCCAGGGATTCCTGCCACCCCAAAGGCGCCAGGACCAAAAGCTCTTGCTGCTCTTCAAGTAGCAAGGCAACCCCATTCTCAGCCCCACCAAGGCTGGTGCTGTCTCTTTCTAGAGCCTCCCAAATTAGAACACTGTTTGCGTGGGCTGCCGAGTAGAGCCGGAGGCAGGATCAGCAATTGCGAACGTCCAGGGATTCCTCCCACCGCAAAGGGGCAAAGACCAAAAGCTCTTGCTGCTCTTCAAGTAGCCACACAACCCCATTCACAGACCCACCAACGCTGGCGCTGTCTCTTTCTAGAGCCTCCCGAACTCCAGTATTATCTACCTGCGGAGCTGAGTACACCCGGAGCCCATCTCAGCAATTGTGAATCACCAGGGATTCCTGCCACCCCAAAGGCGCCAGGACCAAAAGCTCTTGCTGCTCTTCAAGTAGCCACACAACCCCATTCACAGACCCACCAAGGCTGGTGCTGTCTCTTTCTACAGCCTCCCAGAAGAGAACACTGTTTGCGTGGGCTGCTGAGGACACCCTGAGGAAGGCTCAGCAAAAGCGAACGTCCAGGGATTCCTCCCACCCCAAAGGGACCATGACCAAAAGCTCTTGCTGCTCTTCAAGTAGCCAGGCGAACCCCATTCATAGCCCCACGAACACTGGCACTGTCTCTTTCTAGTGTCTCCCAAAGCCGAATAATATCTGCCTGGGCCGCCGAGTACACTCGGAGGCAGGCTCAGCAATTGCGAACATCCAGGAATTCCTCCCACCGCAAAGGGGCCAAGACCAAAAGCTCTTGCTGCTCTTCAAGGAGCCACACAACCCCATTCACAGCCCCACCAACGCTGGCGCTGTCTCTTTCTAGAGCCTCCGGAACTCCAGTATTATCTACCTGCGGAGCTGAGTACACCCGGAGCCCATCTCAGCAATTGTGAATCTCCAGGGATTCCTGCCACCCCAAAGATGCCAGGACCAAAAGCTCTTGCTGCTCTTCAAGTAGCCAGGACACCGCATTCACAGACCCACCAACGCTGGTGCTGTCTCTTTCTAGAGCCTCCCAAAATAGAACACTGTTTGCGTGGGCTGCTGAGGACACCCTGAGGAAGGCTCAGCAATTGTGAATCTCCAGGGATTCCTGCCACCCCAAAGGCGCCAGGACCAAAAGCTCTTGCTGCTCTTCAAGTAGCCAGGCGAACCCCATTCATAGCCCCACGAACACTGGCACTGTCTCTTTCTAGTGTCTCCCAAAGCCGAATAATATCTGCCTGGGCCTCCGAGTACACTCGGAGGCAGGCTCAGCAAAAGCGAACGTCCAGGGATTCCTGCCACCCCAAAGGCGCCAGGACCAAAAGCTCTTGCTGCTCTTCAAGTAGCCACACAACCCCATTCACAGACCCACCAACGCTGGTGCTGTCTCTTTCTACAGCCTCCCAAAATTGAACACTATTTGCGTGGGCTGCCGAGTAGAGCCGGAGGCAGGCAACACAATTGCGAACGTCCAGGGATTCCTGACACCCCAAAGGCGCCAGGACCAAAAGCTCTTGCTGCTCTTCAAGTAGCCACACAACCCCATTCACAGACCCACCAAGGCTGGTGCTGTCTCTTTCTAGAGCCTCCCAAAATAGAACACTGTTTGCGTGGGCTGCTGAGTAGAGCCGGAGGCAGGCTCAGCAATTGCGAACGTCCAGGGATTCCTCCCACCGCAAAGGGGCCAGGACCAAAAGCTCTTGCTGCTCTTCAAGTAGCCAGGACACCGCATTCACAGACCCACCAACGCTGGTGCTGTCTCTTTCTAGAGCCTCCCAAAATAGAACACTGTTTGCGTGGGCTGCTGAGGACACCCTGAGGAAGGCTCAGCAATTGTGAATCTCCAGGGATTCCTGCCACCCCAAAGGCGCCAGGACCAAAAGCTCTTGCTGCTCTTCAAGTAGCCAGGCGAACCCCATTCATAGCCCCACGAACACTGGCACTGTCTCTTTCTAGTGTCTCCCAAAGCCGAATAATATCTGCCTGGGCCTCCGAGTACACTCGGAGGCAGGCTCAGCAAAAGCGAACGTCCAGGGATTCCTGCCACCCCAAAGGCGCCAGGACCAAAAGCTCTTGCTGCTCTTCAAGTAGCCACACAACCCCATTCACAGACCCACCAACGCTGGTGCTGTCTCTTTCTACAGCCTCCCAAAATTGAACACTATTTGCGTGGGCTGCCGAGTAGACCCGGAGGCAGGCTCAGCAATTGC